>ML397529.1:1738-80208 GCA_005239525.1 Nicotiana knightiana | reverse complement strand
GGGGGGGGGGGGGCGTCTCTCGAAGGGAAAGACGTAGTCGAGGGGATCTTTACTATGGCCAAGAAGAATCCTGACCTTAATGTCGTGTTCATTTCGAGGAGGCTGAAAGGCTTTGCAAACAGGTAATTTCTTCGTTGATTGTTTCGAGCTATGATTAGTATTTCTTTGACCCTTATTCCTTTATGCTCTCAGGCGAAAGTGCTTTATAACCGGACCACGGCCAAGTTCCAATCTGAGCTGACCCATTACGAGGGGGAGTGTAGGAGATTTTTATTGGAGGCGGACGAGCTCAGGACTCTTCTTGCCCAAAATGAGGAAGAAGTGGTGGTCCTTCATCCCCGTTTAGAAACAGTATATCGGAAACAGAGTGATCTTGATGAGCAGGTAACATAGCCTTTTGTATGTTTCGTTTTTGTTCCCGCCCGATATCAGTACTCGACACTTATCGGGCTGATCTTTGTATCTTAAGGAGAAAGATGCCCTGATGCGGGAAGGATTCGGATCCAGGGATGCTGAGATCCTTGGGTTTAAGCAGTGCGTGAATGAGATAACTTCTAAGAGAGAGGCCCTCCAAGGGAAGTTAACCTCGTTTGAGCATTGCCTTCGGGATGTGAGGGATGAAAGTAGTAAACATAAGGACCTTTATGCTGAATCGGTCACCGCGCTATCTTCAATTAAGGCTGAAGCCGATGCGCTCATAGACTCGTATAAGGTTGATGCTGCTGCTGCAAAGGCCCAGGATAGGAAAGCAGCCAAGGAGGCCGAGGTTGGGCTTGCCCGAGCTCTGGAGCATGCCCGATTAAAGTCTCAGCGGTAGGCTCTCGAGGATATACATGTAGGGGGCCTCAATTTGTGTGCTGAGATCGAGAGGGTGAAGACCCTAGAAAAGGAATCGGAGGCCCTGCTTGCTTTCAAAGATGATTTGAGCAGTGGCTCGAAAGATGATGGAGATGAGGATGAAGTCCCCAAGGGGGAAGAGGCCGTTGAAGATCTGGGGCCGAGGGCCAAGCCGCTGGAAGCATAACCACTGAGGGAGCCGTTGAAGGCACACACCAACAGTAGATTAGTTTTTCGTTTATTCTTTTTTCCTGTATAAGGGATCCGACTTTAAGCTTTGTAAATGTGCTTTGTGAACTTTCATCATATATAAAAGGCCTTTCGTTATTCTTTATTTCATTTCCGGTCTCTCGAAATAGGCTTCGATGCCTGTCGATGATTAGTTCGATGAATGGGACTTAGAAATGAAACCCTTGGGGTTACAAATTGGCCCTGAGGTTTTTTCAGGCTGGCACTCAGGCTCTTACGCATTGGGTTGGTACAACCTGTGACTGGCAACTTAGGCTCTTACGCATTGGCCCTTAGGCGCTTTTTAGTTAACCGTTTTAGGGCTCAGTCTTCGATTCGTATTTTGACTTCGAGCTCATCGACCCTTAGGTTCTTTAAGTCGGCCCTGAGGCTTTTTTAGGTTGGCTCTTACGCATTTGGCCCTTGGGCATTTTAGTTAACCATTTCGGGCTCAGTCTCCGAGTCGGGTTTCGACTCGAGCTCATTGGCCCTCAGGTTTTTTTGAATCGGCCCTGAGGCTTTTTAGGCTAGCGAATCGGGCTCTTACGCATTGGGTCGGTACGACCTTTAATGTGTCTGGCGACTCGGGCTCTTACGCATTGGGTCGGTACGACCTTTAATGTGGCTGGAAACTCAGGCTCTTACGCATTGGGACGGTACGACCTTTAACCGGTTCTTTTTAAAGTTTTTTCGAAGTAATTGGAGGCTTGTGATTTTATGGCAACATTCGAACGTCTCCGAGTTGTGTTAGTTTGGCCGGAGCCATATGAAGGTGGTCATTGTATTTGGCCGTATCCCTTTAGTCCCCGAGTGAGATAGTCTCGGTGTCTATATTGAGGGTATGCCTTTTTAGGGTTCTTACAAGTTCGAATATATAGCCTTGACTTTGATATCGGGATTATGCCTTTTTAAGGTCTTACAAATTTGTACATGCCTTGCTTGAGGTCTTATAGTTTTGATGTTGCCTCGTGTAGGGCTTACATTGGTACCTTATGGAGGGCTTACGAGCTCGAAGTTGCCGTCCCTGAGGTCTTATGGCTTCGAGTTTTTGGTAACTCGATGAGGTGACTGTCGAGGACAGTCCTCGAGTTGGGGTTACGCCTTCTTTAAGGTCTTACAATTTAAATGTTGCCTCATTGAGGGCTTAGATTGTTGATATTGCCTCATGGAGGGCTTATACTGCTGATATTGCCTCATGGAGGGTTTACAAATTTGAAGTTGATGGCCCTGAGGTCTTATGGATTCGAATTTGTACATGACTTGCTTGAGGTCTTATAGTTTTGATGTTGCCTCGTGGAGGGCTTACATTGGTGCCTTATGGAGGGCTTACGATCTCGAAGTTGCCGACCCTGAGGTCTTATGGCTTTGAGTTTTTGGTAAATCGATGAGGTTACTGTCGAGGACAGTCCCCGAGTCGGGGTTACGCCTTCTTTAAGGTATTACAATTTAAATTTTGCCTTGTTGAGTGCTTAGATTGTTGATATTGCCTCATGGAGGGCTTATATTGTTGATATTGCCTCATGGAGGGCTTACGAATTTGAAGTTGCCGGCCCTGAGGTCTTATGGCTTCGAATTTGTACATGCCTTGCTTGAGGTCTTATAGTTTTGATGTTGCCTCATGGAGGGCTTACATTGGTGCCTTATGTAGGGCTTACAAGCTCGAAGTTGCCGGCCCTAAGGTCTTATGGCTTCGAGTTTTCGATGTTAGTCCCCGAGTGTTCGGTAGTTCTGGATCTGGGGCCGTTTTTTGAAAAAATAGCAAACTTCTTTGAAGCGTGAAGTGTTTTGATGATAAGAGATTCTCCTTTGATTACTTGGTACATGTATACATGTTTTCGCCACCGAGGGTTCGATTATTCTATGTGGACACGATTCATTCGACCGTTTGGCCCGATACATTATTTTCCTGTCGAGACCCTCTTTTGCATATTTTAGTGATCTCGAGGGGACGCCCCTCAGTATTCGAGGTTGATCGAAGAGAAGCCTTGAATACTTGGCGAGTTCTCCTCAGGTAGCATATAGGTGTTGCCTCGTTAAAAACCTCGTCGGTAAAGCCCATTTGGGATAAAATTCCGATGTGAGGGAAAAAGAGCGCAACACATGCTTTAAAATCCAAGGCCTTCGAGGTGTCTTTCATTGGGAACCTGAAAGAAATTATTGCGAAGCTCAAAATGAAAAGAGAGGAAGTTATACCCTAGCAATAATAGCGCCTGAGCATTGATATGTTCTAATTGTTTGGAAGTTGCTCGCCTTCCATGGTGCCGAGTTTGTAGGACCCTTTTCCGATTATTCCGAGGACGCGGTACGATACTTCCCAACCTGGGCCCAGCTTCCCTTCATTAGGGTTTCAAGTTCTTAGGGTGATTTTTCTTAGGACTAAGTCCCCAAATCCGAAATATCGGAGGTTTGTTTTCCTATTATAGTATCTTTCGATTCTCTATTTTTTGGCGACATCCGGACCAATGAAGCTTCTCACCTCTCATCTAATAGCTAGAGGGCTGTAGTCATGGACCCACTGTTTGAGTCCTTGGTGGCATGTCGGAATCTAGCACTAGGCTCTCCGACCTCGACCGATATCAAAGCCTCGGACCCGTATACCAGAGAGAACGGCGTCTCTCCTGTGCTTGATTTAGAGGTTGTCCGATATGCCCACAGTACCTCGGGTAGTATCTCTCTCATCTTCCTTTTGCATTTTCTAATTTCTTTTTTAAGTTTTGAATGATGGTCTTGTTCGTGGGCTCAGCCTGACCATTTTCACATGGGTGGTAGGGCGTTTATAGGATCCTTTTGATTTGTGATCTTCAAAAAACTTTGTTACTTTACCTCCGACGAGCTGCCTCCCGTTATCACACGTTATCTCAGAGGGGATCCCGAATCGGCACATGATGTGATCCCAGATGAAGTAAATGACTTCTTTTTCTCTTACCTTCTCGTAGGCCTGTGCTTCCACCCATTTTTGAGAAATAGTCAGTCATAAATAGAATAAATCTAGCCTTACTTGGCACCGTTGGTAGGGGACCGACTATGTCCATTCCCCATTTCATGAAAGGCCATGGTGACAAGACTGAATGCAGCTGTTCGCCGGGTTGGTGGATCATTGGCGCAAATCTTTGACATTTGTCACACTTTCAGACGAATTCTTTGGTGTGTCTTTCCATACTATCCCAATAGTAACCTGCTATGATCACCTTTCGAATTAAGGAATAGGCACCAGAGTGATTTCCACAGGTGACCTTGTGGATTTCTCGGAGTACATAGTCGGTGTCTCCCGGCCCCAAGCATACTGCCAAGGGCCCATCGAAGGTTCTTCTATATAGTGTTCCATTTTCGTCGAGTGAAAATCGGGCTGCCTTGGTCTGAAGGGCCCTTGATTCTTTTGGGTCTGTGGGTGGCTTCCCAGTTCCCAAATAATCGATGTACTTACTTCTCCCAACCCATGTCAGGCTGGTGGAGTTGATTTCGGCATGGCTTTCTTTAATCACTGATTTGGATAGCTGAACAATAGCACCCGGGAGTATGTCGTCTTCCTCGACGGACGATCCCAGGTTTGTGAGTGCATCTGCCTCGCTGTTTTGATCTCGAGGTATGTAAACCAGAGTTCATTCTTTGAAGCGATGCAAAGCGACTTGAAGTTTGTCTAGTATCGTTGCATCCTGTCCTCTCGAACCTAGAAGCTTCCATTTGCCTGGTTTACTACCAGAAGAGAATCACATTTTGCTTCGATGATTTTCGCTCCTAAGATTTTGGCCAATTCGAGACCTGCAATCATAGCCTCATACTCAACTTTGCAGTTTTTATAGATTGTCTAATCAAGACACCCGTAGGTGGCTTCAGAACTACGCCGAGCCCGGGTCCTTTCACGTTCGAGGCACCGTCGGTGAATAAGGTCCATACCCCTGATGCTATGCCCGTTTTTAGTAAAAGTTTTATTTCTACCTCAGGCACAAAGGCGGGCGTAAAGTCGGCGACGAAGTCCGCCAAAATTTGAGACTTGATAGCCGTTTGGGGCTGATATTCGATATCATACCCCCCGAGATTGATGGCCCATTTGGCCAGTCGGCCCGATATTCGGGTTTATGCAATATATTTCCAAGAGGATACGTCATTAAAACACATATATAGTGACATTGAAAATAAGTCTTCAGCTTTCGAGATGCACTTATTAATGCAAGAGCTAATTTTTCTAAGTGTGGATACCTGGTTTCAGCATCTCCCAGGGTTCGACTCACATAGTAGACAGGGAATTGCGTACCTTGCTCATCTCGAACCAACACGCCACTTACCGCTACCTCGGACACTGCCAAATACAGATATAGCAGTTGGTCCTCCTTCGGGGTGTGGAGCAAAGGCGGGCTTGAGAGATACCACTTTAACCCTTCCAAGGCGTATTGGCATTCCGAGGTCCATTCAACATTGTTTTTATTTTTAAGTAGGGAGAAGAAGTGATGGCTCTGATATGATGATCTTGAGATGAATCAACCTAACACCACTATCCGCCCGGTCAGCCGCTGTACGACCTTCACATTGTTTACCACCGTGATTTCTTCGATGGACTTGATTTTGTCGGGGTTGATTGCAATCCCCCTGTTTGATACCATGAAGCCTAAAAATTTTCCCGAACCTACGCCGAAGGCGCATTTCTCGGGGTTGAGCTTCTTGATGTAGCTTCTAAGGATGTCGAAAGTTTCCTGCAAATGAGTCAAATGGTCCTCTGCGCGCAGAGACTTAACTAGCATGTCATCAATGTAAACTTCCATGGATTTGCCTATTTGATGTTCGAACATCTTATTAACTAAGCGTTGGTATGTGGCCTCTGCGTTTTTTAGCCCGAAGGGCATTACATTGTAGCAGTACGTGCCATACTTCGTGATGGACGATGTTTTTTCCCTATCCTCGGGGTTCATTTGAATTTGATATACCCGGAGCAGGCGTCGAGAAAGGTGAGGATCTCGTGGCCAGCCGTGACATCAATTAAGCGATCAATGTTGGGCAACGGGAATGAATCTTTAGGGCATGCTTTATTTAAGTCTTTATAGTTTACGCACATTCTTAACTTGTTCCCCTTTTTGGGAACCACTACTATATTGGCCAACCATTCGGGATATTTTACTTCCCTGATGGACCCTATTTTGAGGATTTTTTTTACCTCGTCTTTGACGAACGCATGCTTTATCTCGGACTGAGGCCTCCTTTTCTGCTTCACCGGTTTGAACCTGGGGCCGACGCTTAGCCGATGGGTGGTTATAATCGGTGGGATCCCTGTCATGTCTAAGTGGGACCAAGCAAAGCAATCAACGCTGTTAATAAGAAATTGAATGAGTTTCTTCCTGAGTTCGGGGGTTAATCCCGTTCCCAGGTATACCTTTTGATCCGGAAGATGTTCTATCAGGACAACTTGCTCCAGGTCTTCGACCGTTGATTTGGTTGCGTCCGATTCTTCGGGGGCGACGAAGGTTTGAGGGGTGAGAAAGTCTTCTTCATCATCCTCGGGGACCTGTTCATTTCTTGACCCCTCCGAGGTGGAGTATATGGTCGCCGGTGTCATGTCATGCACGACAAACATTTCCTTTTCCGCGTGTTGCTCTCCATACACTATTTTCACGCCATATTTAGTTGGGAATTTTAACATCTGGTGGAGAGTCGACGGTACCGCCCTTATGCGTGTATCCACAGCCTTCCCAGCAGGGCGTTGTATCTCGCGTTACCCTCGATGATATGAAACTTGGTGTCCCGAACCGTACTATACACATTTACTGGGAGGGTGATTTCCCCCTTCGTCGTTTTGCTCGTCATGTTAAATCCGCTGAGGGATCGAGAGTCGGGAATGATTTGGTCGAGCAGCTCGAGATGCTCCACTACTTCCAACCCGATTATATTGTTCGAGCTACCTGGATCCACGAGCACACATTTAATTTGAAAGTTATTTAAGAGAAAATAAATTACCAGCGCATCACTATGTGGTTGGGACAGGGCTTCAACATCTTCTTCACTGAACACAACAGTTCCTTCGAGCATATAACTTTGAGTTTGTTCTTTGATGGTAATGGACAGTTTGGCCCGTTTGAACGTGGGTTCTTTAGGACATCGGTCTCTCCAATAATTACGTGGACGATGTGCTAGGGTTCTCCCATCCCATTCTCCCCGTCCGATCCTCTTTCTCGGAAGTGGATCTTGGCTCGACCGTCGAGAAATCCTCGAAGATGCCTTTTGTTGATCGATTGGTCCGCTTCTTTTGGAGAGGGAGTTATCTGCGCTTTGTACCGATCTTCTTTGCATGTGTTTCCATTTGTACGGGAACTTATGTTGACATGCAGAGCATTGCGTGAGCCTTCATCAACGGGGATTTGTGTTGGTTCCCCTTCAGGGTTTTGCGGTGGTATGCTGGTGACTGAAGCAGCTGCACCATTCTCTCCGTGATCCTCAGGACCGTTGTTTTCATGTGCATTTACTGAGTTAGACATTTTTTGACCTGAAACTGAAGATTCTTGGATAAGAAAAAGTGTAAAGAATAACTTGCATTTTCAAGAAACCAGCACTAAAACAATCACTATTATTTTAAGCCCCACGGTGGACACCAAACTGTTTACCTTGAAAATGGTAATTACAATTATATTTGATTTTTTGGTTCTAAAAATATATGATATATTTTAATACCAGTTGTTTAGGCAGCAAATGCTAAGTGAGAGGTGAGAAAACGAAATAAAGGCGAAGGATAAAGAGATTATGCAAATCGAGCAGCTGGGAATGGGGCCTCGAGCTTGGCCAGAACGGGCTTCGAGGTCGAGCTCGGAAGCTCGATAATGGGCGGTCGAAAGTGATTCGACAGTATCGAAGGCCTCAAAGATGGCCTCTTTATGATCAATCATGAATAACAACGAAAAATAATTAATGAACACAATAAATGAAAGACGATAAATCAATTAGACAATTATAGAGAATGTTCTTAGTCTTGTATATTGAGTATCATGTGTGTTACAAAGTGACAAGGGTCCCCTTTATATATGAGGCGGAATCCCAACATAGTACATGGGTAATTATTGTAAAAGAGAGATGGCCTGTACAATCACTTAGTGCCACTGTACAGGCCTGTACTATTTTGCATACTTGGTCAGCTTTAACCACATGCCTTCTGGACTTCCCGCTTTCCCATGACACCCTTCGATGCTCACCCTGCCTCGAGGTATATCGACCCCTCGGAATACTTCCTCGAGGGATGCACCTTGGAGTTAAAATTCAGATTCTGCTCCGATACGACCGAGGTTGAGGCTCGAAATGCTAAGAAGCCTTAAAATCGGCCTTCCCCGATTTTACCGCATACAAACATTTTGCATATTAAAGCTCAATAATATTGTTGTAAAGAGATTATGCATCTCCACTGTCTCCCTTAATTCTCAAGCCATATGGCCAAATACAAATTATATCTACAACTCTTCACTATGGATTAATGTTTAGTAATTATTTCACTAAGAAAAATTTCTCTCCCTGTAATGCTCACAGACTCAGTCAATTTCAATCAAACTGTGACGATCCGACTGGTCATTTTGAGCATTGGCATTTCGTTTGATAGTTTAAAGTCTTGAGTAGCTTCATATGATGTATTATGACTAGCATACATGGTTGGTTTTGACTTTCAGGAAGTTCGGGAGTAATTCGGGAGAGCAATTCTCAATTTGGAGGCTTTAATTTGAAGAGTTGACCAATGTTTGACTTTTGTGCAAACGATGTCGGAATAGTGTTTTGGTAGTTCCAATATGTTCGTATGGTGATATTGGACCTAGGCGTATGTCAGAATTTGGATTTGGAGGTTCGTAGGTTGATTTGGCCTCATTTGGGAAAATTAAAAAGTTGAATGCTTAGAAGGTTCATAAGTTTGGCAGGGAGTTGACTGTGAAGCTATCAGGGCCAGATTGTTGTTCCGAAAATTGGAATAGGCCCGTTTCGCCATTTGGGACTTGTGTGAAAAATTTGATTGTGATCCGAGCAATGTCGGCTCAATGGGTAGCTTTAGGCCCCGAAAGTTGAAAGCCCCAAAATTATTTATTTTTTATGCTCTTTACATATTATAAATTTATTAATAAATAGGTTATATTTCATATTTCAGTTTTTAGAATGTGATAGAGATCATTCAGATAAATAACTGAATTTTATAAGAAACATGCAATATATGAAAATGAATAACTTGATGACTACTTTGACAATTAAAAAAATAAAGTATCTTTTGAGATTATTATTTCTTATAAAGAGTAGATAAACATATTTTTTTACTTCAAAATAAACTTAAATTATTTTAAATGTATTAAATTTCTTTAGTATATACATTGAGATTATTACATTATGAGAATTTTTGAAAACACTATCTTACCATCAATATATGTTATAAAATATAATATAAGTCTTAGTGAGGCTGACTTACCAAGTATTTTTAATGGTGGGACCTAGCAGGTAATTGAATGAATAATCAATACAAAAGGATTCGTACGCAATCGCTAAAAAACAAAACAAGATACAAAAAACACTAAGTAATTTAAGGGCCTCTTATTAAGTTTTAATTTAGACCACAACTTACGTTGAGCCGCCTCTGGACCCGAGTTGGTTAGGCATGAATCAATTGGCTAGAAGTACAGAAGTTTATGAAACTAAGAGAGTTCGACATGTGGTTTGATTTTTGATTCTTTGATGTGATATTTCTGTATGTGTTTTGAGACCTTGGATAGTCCAGATAGTGTTTATGGACTTGTTAGGATGATAGAACGGGTTCCTGGAGGTTAGGGTGAGTTTTGAACAAGTTTAGGTATTTCGGCCTTTTGATTATGTCCTAGAGCTGTTAAAGTGCGGAGGAAACTTTTTTGAGTGCTGGGAAACTTTTGGAGGCTGAGTCAAAGCCTCAAGTGAGACACAAACCTCCAAGTGCGGGGCAATGGCCAAAGTTCGGACCGCACTGAGGGCCACAACAGAAAATGTGCAGGTTCATTGTCGGACTTCATAAGCATTTATATTACAATCTATAAGGAATTTTAGGATGGTTTAAAAGTAGTGTCACGACCCGGAATTTCGACCTCCTGGATCGTGATGGCGCCTAACATTTCACTTGCTAGCCAAACCAACGTTAGAGGATTTTTAAGCCAATTTAAATCAATTATGATAAGTCAAAACAATTAAGACAAACTAAAATTAATACTGAGTGCGAAATAACATAAACATCTTTAATATCTAAGTACAACCCGGATCTGGAGTCACAATTCACGAGCTTCTAGAGTTTCTACAAACAGGGTTTGAAATAAATACAATTGTCTTGAACGAAAAGAACAGTAAACTGGGGGAAATGGAAGGGGACTTCAAGGTCTGCGGATGCCAGCAGAACTACCTCGAGTCTCCAAAGAAAATCCAAGCTGAAATGCCTCACGGACAGTTGGGATCAATACCAAAATCTGCACAAGAAATGCAGAGTGTAGTATGAGTACAACCGACCCAATGTACTCCATAAGTGTCGAGCCTAACCTCGATGAGGTAGTGACAAGCCTATGACAAGACACCCATGTAAAAATAAACCTGTGCAGATAACAATATACATACAACACAATAACAAGTAAAAGCTAAACATGTGATTTTAGGAGGGGACATGCGAAAATGAGGTATAATATACGAGAAATACTACAGGGAATGATAACAAGAAACAATCAATAAGCCTTTAACCAGCAAAATGAATAAAACATAATGAATAAAACTGTACGGCATCATCCTTCGTGCTTTTACTCTAAACATCATTGTGGAACAATAATACTGGAACACCATAACCCGTCGTGCTTTTACTCTCTACCTCACTATGAAAAAATAATAATTGCACAATGTCACCCTTCATGCTTTACTCTCAGTTTCATCATAATCAATAGATACGACACGACATCACCCTTCATGTATTAACACTCTCCCTTACCGTATAACAGTGAACATAAACAAAAGGGAGACAGAACAAGCAAGAACAGACCTCACATAAACTATGTTTCCATAATACCATCCTCAACTTTGGAGAAACAATACTCAAATATCTCAAATAGATCATAAATGCGAAAAGAACGATCAATTTAATAATTAACTAGACTAAGCGTGGATATCATGATCAAGAAGGAAATAAATTGCAAGAAAACAAGTTCTACAACATGCTTTGACCCAACAACAACGCATAAGTACTCATCACCTCACATATATGTTGTACCAAATGTATAAACAAGTAGCGAATAGGCAAACAAGTCCTAATTCCTCAAGTCAAGGTTAACCACGACACTTACCTCGCTCCAAAGACCAATTCGAAGCTCTACCGGGGCCTTTCCCCTAGAATCCGCCTCCAAACCACTCGTATCTAACAACAGTTGACTCAAAAATATCAAATATTTCTAAAGGAATCAGTTACAATGCATAAATTTAGAATTTCTAAACTTCCACCTAAAAAGTAAAAAAATATTGACCCTAGGCCCGCTTGGTCAAAACCCGAGGTTCGAACCAAAATTCATTTATCCATTCACCCCCGAGCCCGATTACGCAATTTGTTTCGGAATCCGACCTCAATTTGAGGTCTAAATAATTTACAAAAATCCCCAATTCTTCCTAAATCCCTAGTTTTCTACCATGGAAGAACAAAGATTATGGCTAGAAATTAATGGGTGATGTTAGAAATGAAAGAAAATGAGTTAAAGTGTACAAACCTATGAATTGATATTGATTTTTCCCTTAACAATCGCCTCTAGGCCGAGCTCTAATGGAGAGTTTATGAAAAAATTGAAGAATCCCGTTTTTGGGACTGTTTTAATCACTGGCGTCAGGTGTTCATCGCGTTCGCGTGAACCCTCATGCTTTCGCGAAGAGCGGAGCCTGTTTGGCTTATGTGATCATGAGAGACTCCACGCGTTCACGACGGTATAGCCCACCTAACCTCCGCGTTCGCGAGACTGGACATGCGTTCGCATAGAGTCACCTCAAATTCCCAGCCCCCACCTCACTAAACTATGCGTTCGCGTGTGACCGGCCGCATCCGCGACCATGGTTCCACGTTCGCGTAGAACAAAGTCCTCTCCAGCCCAGATCCCTTTCGCAATCGTGAGAGTGGCTTCACGATCACGAAGCACAACGCATCAGAAACCAGCAGAAGTGAAGAAAACCAGCAAAATTTCCTAAGTTCAAAAGGTCCGTAGACTATCCGAAACTCACCCGAGCCCTCAAGGATCCAAACCAAACATGCACACGAGTCCAAAAATATCATACGAACTTACTCGCGCGATCAAAACACCAAAATAACACCTAGACTACGAATCAGACACCAAACCAAATGAAACTTTTAAGAAAACTTTAAAACTTCTATTTTAACAACCGAACGTCCGAATCACGTCAAACCAACTCCGTTTCTCACCAAATTTAACAGACAAGTCATAAATATAGCAGTGAACATATACCGGGTTCCGAAACCAAATACAGACCCGGTATCAACAAAGTCAAACATCAGCCAGTTCTTTAAAATCATTAAACTTTTAAACTTTTAATTTTTTACAAAAATTAATAACTCGAGCTAGGGACCTCCGAATTCGATTTCGGGCATACGCCCAGGTCCCAAATCACCATACGGGACCCACCGGGACTGTTAAGACATGAATTTGGGTCCGTTTGCTCAAAACGTTGACCGAACTAAACTTAAATGAATTTTTAAGGCCAAATTTCATATTTTATCAATTTTTAACATAAAAGCCTTCCGAAAAAATACCCGGGCTGCACAAGAAAATGGAGGAAGTCCTAAAGAAGCTATTGGAGGCTTTGAAACACAGAATTAGGTTCTAAAATTCTAGATGACCTATCGGGTCATCACAATCTCCACCTCTAAAACAACCGTTCGTCCTCGAACGAACATGGAAAAGTACCTGGGCTGGTGAAAAGGTGTGGATATCTACTCCACATATCTGACTCGGACTCCCAATTAGTTTCCTCGACCCGCTGACCTTTTCACTGCACTCAAACTGAAGGATAACCCTTAGACCTCAACTGTCGAACCTGCCAGGGTAGAATAGACACCGACTCCTCCTCGTAAGTCAAATCCTTGTCCAATTAGACTGAGCTGAAATCTAACACATAGGACGGATCACCGTGATACTTCTAGAGCATGGACACATGGAACACCGGATGAACTACTGATAAACTAAGTTGCAATCGAGCCTGTAATCCACCTCGCCCACCCTCTCCAAAATCTTAAAGGGTCCGATGTACCTAGGGCTCAAATTTCCCTTCTTTACGAACCTCATCACGCCCTTCATGGGTGAAACTTGAAGCAACACTATCTCTCCGATCATGAATGCATCATCACGAACGCGACGGTCGGCAACTCTTCTGCGTGGACTGAGCTGTGCGAAGTCGATCCTGAATAATCTTAACCTTATCCAAGGCATCATGTACCAAATCTTTACCTAGAAACTGAGCCTCCTCCGGTTCAAACCATCAAACTGGCGATCGACACCGCCTCCCGTATAATGCCTCATAGGGAGCCATTTGAATGCTCGACTGGTGGTTGTTGTTGTAGGCAAACTCCGTAAGTGGCAAGAGCTGACCCCGCGAACCTCCGAAGTCTATAACACAAGCGCGGAGCATATCCTCCAATATCTGAATAGTGCGCTCGGGCTATCCGTCCGTCTGTCTTAGGATGAAATGCTGTGCTCAACTCAACCTGCGTGCCTAACTCATGCTATACTACTCTCCAAAAGTTCAAGGTGAACTGCGTACCTCGATCAGAAATGATAGACACGTTCACACCGTGAAGACGGACGATCTCGCAGATGTAGATCTCAGCTAATCGCTCTGAACAATAGGTAACTGCCACAAGAATGAAATGCACTGACTTGGTCAGCCTATCCAGCATAACCTATAGCGCGTCGAACTTCCTCTGAGTCCGTGGGAGTCTAACAACAAAATCCAGAGTGATACGCTCCCACTTCCGCTCAGGAATCTCTAACCTGTGAAGCCAACCACCAGGTCTCTGATGCTCACACTTTACTTTATGATAATTTTGACACCGAGCTACATATGACACTATATCCTTCTTCATCCTCCTCCACCAATACTGCTGCCGCAAGTCCTGATACATCTTGGTGGGCACCCGGATGAATAAAATACCAGGAACTGTGGGCCTCCTCAAGAATCAACTCACGAAGTCCATACATTGGGCACACAAATACGACCTTGCATCCTCAAAACTCCATCATCTGCAATAGTAACCTGCTTGGCACCACTATCCCAAATATGAGGCTATAGACGAGTCCCTTAATAAATCTACAGACTCTCTCTCTATGAATGGAAATCAAGGAAGGTGCATGACTAGATAATTCTATAAACCTCATAGCATACTCAAATACTATCATACTCCCCTGGAGTAACTGCTAAAACTCACTGTGTAACTCGTCCCTGCGGGTTTGTGGAATAAACTCCCTCAAGGAAATATCAGAGAACTGGAATCATGTATGTGGTGTTGTTCCAGCTGGCCTGCTCGCCTCATAAGCCTGTCACCATCTATATGATGGCCTCGTCAATTATAAAGTAGTAAAGTTGACCCCACTCGACTCTATCAAACCCATGGAATGCGGAATGCAATGACACTAATCTAAGAAGTCTTGTGCATCCTCAGAAGCCCCTCCACTGAACTGGGAGGATGAAACTTCTGAAACCTCACCAAACTCCGCTGTCCCTCAGCCGACACAACTGGCACTACATCAGGGTGAATTACAACTACAGGCTGCACCAACACAACACCCGGTGTCTGGTAAGTATAAGCCGGTTGCTTTAGTGTAAGGACGACGGGAGTCCGAGTTCCTTACCCAACCTGTTAAGTAGCCGGTGCAACCAAAATAGACCCTACCTGAGCCAAACTCCCAAACATACTCATATAGTCTTCCTAAGTCTCCCGGAGCCCTGGTGTAGCAATAGGCTCCTCAGATGCACGCTTAACATGCTCGAGATCCTGATCTTCACTTGGAGATACTGGAGGCTCCATTGTTGCTGCTCTAGCAGGTGCCCTAGCTGTGGAACGTGCCCTACCTTGCCCTCTACCTCAACTCGGCCTCTCGAGACTCTAACAGTTGGCGTTGGTGCCTGCTCAGCTGATCCAGTAGAACGTGTCCTCACTATTTGTGAGAGAACGGAGGAGTAAGACTCTACTAAACTTTCTCATGGCTCGTAGAACCTATGTACCTAGGGCTCTGAAACCAACTTGTCACGACCCAAATTCCACCAAAGTGGTTGTGATGGAACCTAGTCTCTAAGACTAGGTAAACTTATCACTCAACAACATCACTTCAATAAACATGATATAATAGAACCTAATTTAATATAACAACGGAAGTAATGATAGAATAATCCAGAAATAACCAAAATGCAGTGTGACTTCCCAGAACTAGGTAGTACAGAGTCATGAGCTCTATCTGAATACATAAAGATGTCTAAAAATACAACATTGTTTGGATTTAAAAATGACAGTATAAGGTAAGGATGGGACTCCAAGGGGCTACGACGGTCATGCAATTCTACCTTGAATCCTCACGGTCAATGTAAGCTCTTACTACCTAGGTCTGTTGCCTCCAACACCTAGATCTGCACAAAATATACAGAAGTGTAGTATGAGTACTCCACAATCGGTACTAGTAAGTATCAAGACTAACCTAGGTGAAGTAGTGACGAGGTTCAAGTCATGCGGTACTCACTAGTCAAACAACATGTGCAATATATCAACAACAGACAACAAAATGTATAATAGAAAACAATAACAACAATCTCTTTAGAACTTGTGGTAACAACTCAAGGAAAGCAAAGGTCCACTTTTAACAATATCCAACTGTGTCTCTCCGCCTAGACACAATAATAATATCCAATCGTATTACTCCGTCCTGACACAATAACAATATCCAATTGTATCTCTCCACTTGAAACAATAACAATATCCAACTGTATATCTCCACCCTGATATAATATCAATCACAATTGCCATTACCCAAACATCTACTCAACATGTCCACATGTGCCACAATAGTCACAAAATGATAATGTCAAATTTTCATCAAGGATATAAGTCCATAATTTATTAACAAGGTGCATAAGGATATGAAAATAGTAAAACACGGATGGTGTTTGACATATAAATCATTACTACGGTTAAAATAATTGTATTGATCATGTTCGCGTAGCCACAAAGTGATTAAGCATGTTTCATATAAAATACATCCTCAAATTAAGGTATATTAATAGCCTAAGGTCTAATCCGGTCATAAACCACACATAGCACCCGTGTATACACTCGTCGCCTCATATACACGTCACTTTTCACATAACACAAACAAACAATTAAGGCCAAATCCTAAGGGGTATTCCCAGTACAAGGTTAGACAAGATACTTACCTCAAACAAGCCAAATTAATACTCTAAAAAGCCTTTGCCTCTTGAATCGTCCTTTGAACGGGTCAAATCTATCCAAAAACAACTCAATAACTATCAAACATGGCTATAAAAATCGATTTCAAGTAATAAAGCTCCAATCTTTATCAAAAATAAAAAAAGTCAACTGGGCTCGCCTTTCGGAACCTGACAAAAGTCACAAATCCCGCCTACCTATTTGAATACAAGTCTAATCATACTAATTTCATCCAAACCTGACTCCGAATCGGGGTTCGAATCCCTATTTTTTATTTTATAAAAGTTTTGCCAAAATTCGCAATTTTTCTCACTTAGATTCACCAATCAAATGCCAAATTCAAGGATGGAATAATGAATAATAATCAAATCCAACTCATGTACACTTATTCCAATCTAATTAGTGAAGATCGCCTTAAATGTTTCCCCATTCGGAGTTCCCAATATCAAAATACAATAAAATAAGCCAAATCCTCGAACTTAATACATTGCCTGTTCTTTCCGCATGTGAGATCAAAGCTTATGCTTTTGTAGTGTCGCCTTTGCAACCAAAATCCCTCTTCTGCGAGAATGACTAAAAATCTGACCTACTGCTTCTGCGACCATATTTCCGCTTCTACGAAACCGCTTATGCGGAAAACAATGTGCACCTACGCTCGCGCTTCTGTGCAAGCTTTCCGCATCTGCAAAAACCCCTGATCCCAGTTAACTTCGCATCTGCGGACTCGCACCTGCAGATCAAACCTCGCAGGTGCGAAATTACCAGAATATAAATGCCTACATAACACCATACAATCCGAAACTAATCTGAAACACACTCGAGACCCTCCAGAGCTTATCTAACCATGCCAATCAGTCCCAAAACATACCACGTACCTGCTCGAAGTCCCAAATCACACAAAATAACATCAAAACTATGAATCGCACCTCAATTCAAGCCTAATAAACTAATCAACTTTCAAACTTCCAAAACTCATGCCAAACCACGTCTAACCAACTTGGAATGACCTCAAATTTTCCACACAAGTTCCAAATGACATAACGAACTTATTCCAACTCTCGAAAAAATAGTCCGAACTCGATAACACCAAAGTCAACTCCTGGTCAAACCTATAAACTTTCCAAACCTTCAAATTCCTAACTTTCGCCCAATAGAGCCATATAAACCTAGGGACCTCTAAATCCAACTCCGGACATACTCTTAAGTCCAATATCACCTTACAAACCTATCGAGACTATCAAAATATCATTTATTGGTTTTTCACACGAAAGTCAAACCCCTGTCAACTCTTATAACTTAAGCTTTCAACCTTGGAACTAAGTGTTTCAATTCAATCCAAAATCTTTCTGAAATCAAACCAACCATCCCGGTAAGTCACATAACAACAAATACACATACTGAGAGCATCAAATGGGAAAACGTGGCTCAAATATATAAAATGACCGACCGGATCGTTACAATGGGTGAAGTTGTTAGAATAGATTAGCTACATCTTAAGAAGTTTGAATCTCAATTTTGGGATGATTTGGTAGAGTTTTGAGGTGGTTTGAATTGAAAATTCAAAGTAGAAAATGAACATGGAAAAAGATAATATGTGTATGACACTATGTATCAAATGTGTTTCACATATATCATATGTGTATCAAATGTGTATCACATATATCATATGTGTATCAAATGTGTATCACATGTATATCCATGTGTACCCGCGTGCGAGATACATGCGTAAGAAACGATTGATACATGTGTCGCAAACGAATTTTTAAAATTGAATTTTAACTATGAATTTTGATACCAAATCAGTCCATATCACCTCCAGTCTTCCTCAAATTTTATATATTGACTCATCTACATATTTTCAATGAATTTCATTAGCTTAGGTTTTTTGAATTTATATATATATTTTTTTCGTGTTTCATCACCTTGTTTACTACCTCATCCATAATTATGTTTTGTTGGATCAATATTGCTGATCACGCTTAAAAATATGGAAGAAGATCTTATTTTTACGGGTTTTCAATTTTCGTATGCACTTGACTAGTTTAGATAAGACTGTTATTAATGGCTTGAGGTTGATAAGTCTAAATTTATTTTAGATATTTCCGTAAGATTTTCCTTAGCAAAATTAGTTAAACAATTTGTATTTGTAACGTAAGTATTTGTAATGTGGTCGTATATCACCTAATAATTTTGTCTTCTTTACGGATAATGAGCTAAAGAGATGAGAGAGAAACATATAGTTGTCCGTTTGTGAAAATATATTACCATGAATATATTCTAACATTGGGTCCTCTCGCGAAAACATGTTATGTCAAATAGTGTTATTAATTAGTTAAGATACAATCTTTTCTTTGTCAAGGTACAAAGCTTGATATATACATAAAGAGGTAATGAAAGCACTATAGAGATCGTAAAAGAGTAAGAGCTCGTTTTGGCTCCTCTTTTTTCGAAATGAATTCGTTCAATAAACTAATAGTGTTATCTCATTGAATATGTAGTTCAAATAGAAAAAGTAAAAAGATTTAGTTATCCAAAATTATATACAATCTGATAAAAGATACTTTGGATTAGTTTTGGTACATTTACGAGTTGCTATCCAAAAAAAATTAGAATTATGTTGGCGGTGAGTCCTTGCTATCCAAAATCAATTAGAATTTAGTTTGTATTGGTCTTTGTTATATTTACTCAGTTATGTCCAAAAACAATTAGAACTATCCTAAAAAGAATTTTGTCAATGAAAATTACGTTAGGCGCCGTGAGCTGAGCTGTCCAAAAAATATTAATATAGTATCCTATAAGTAGGCAGTCTGTTAACTGGTATTTTTGTCCGTGGAGATTGAGGTTCCACAAGCGGTACTTCCTGATTGTACAAGTTATACGTTTCATCACCACTTTGTGGAAAATCCCGCGAGGGTGAGCTAACCCCAAAAACCCGTCCTCAGTTCGGATTGCAGGCTNGGAAGGGGGTTTACCAACTGATCAATAAGTAGTTGAGGGGGGAACTGGTCCTACTACTGAGCCAGGATCAAACTCTTCCTTTCCGGTTACATTGGCTTGGCCTTTTGGACAAGCAGATAGCACATGACCAAAAGTTTTTACACCCATGAGCTAAGGCACCACCCTTCTTTCCGACCCGGATTGGAAGAATTTTCCACATACTGAGGTTTTGGGTCTTCATGAGTAGTTCTTGTCGACGATCCCTTGAAAAAAGTCCTTTGTTGAGCCGGCTTTCGCCCCTGACAAAGGACTTTCCCTGGGTTGGGACTCTTTGGACAGGACTAGTTGCTTCGATTCCACTCATGTCAGCTCATAATAATGAAGAAATACAAATTATACAATTTTTTTGATTTTGCATTTTTCATTTTTATAGGGCTATATGGACCTCTTCGATACATTACTTTTGGCTGTGGCTAGCTTCACCTACTTTCTGCATTCTCTAGTAAAAACCCTGTATTTAATTTCTTATTTGCATTAACTTTGTGTATACGGTTAAACCAGGTCCATCCGATTTTACTGTTTGATCGAGACTGGTAATTTGCATCGAAGGATAACTTCGTAATGGAACAAACTAAGACACGAGGATAAGATACCAAGTACGGAATCGAGGTGCCTGTCAAAATCGAGACTAGTAGTAATCGGAGCCAAACGAGACAAACATCGAGTATGATCGGAGATGGCACAATAACAGAAAGGCGAGATATCCGTGATTGGTCGAAGATCATGACGTGAATCTCGAAATGGATCAAATCAGAAACGGTTAATTAGTTAATCATGTGATTTCCTTCTGTAATTAGAGTTATACCATAAATGAAATTCCTCTACTATATATATAGGGAAATTCTAATCATTTGTAACACATCATTATTCACAAATATCAAAGCAATACAATTCTCTCTTTCTCGTTTGCATTATTGTTCTTCAGCTTGTTCTTTTTTCTAAGTGTTCTTGCACCAATCAGTTCGAGAATACTTCGACTTGAGGGTTGAGTTCTGTTTGAACACTGGTTTGCTTTACTTATAATTCAATTTTGTCTTTTATCTTTACATTTATCAATTAGTATTGAGTGAAATCACATATCCTTAACCCCATATTATAAGTTTAATTATTATCCAATTTTAAGAGTAAACAGTTTGGCGCCTACCGTGGGGCTAAGGATAATAGTGATTACTTAATACTGATTCCGATAAACCACACTACTTTACGCTTGTTCTTATAAGTGTTTTTGTTTTCAGGATAAACATGTCGAACTCATAAACGACACCCACACATGGCGACAATGGCCTCAGATTACACGGGGAAAATGACAATATAGCGGCCCTAGGGATCGAGGTGCCTCATGCTGACCTCGAGGGAGTACCAATTTCAAATACCTTCGACGTCAATTCACATGTCGCCCTAAATACAAATTTGGGTGCTGATCCCGAAGGTAGCGTACGCAGGGAAGGCCGATTTGGTGGTCGAGGTAGATAGGGCGGGGGAGATGATAGAGTCAGCCTCCAATTGATATTCGAAATGTTACATGCTCAGCCAGCCGCTGTAGCACAACTACAAAATCAACATCGAACGCCGAGTGGGATCGAACCAGAAGTCGTCCACAGGATCGAGCCAGTGCCGGAAAGGTCGAATGCCAATGAATCGAGGACTGACCCCACCGTTATAAAAATGTTCGAGGAACTCACTAAACGAATTGAATCGAGAAAAAACAAAATTGAGGCAAATGATAAGAAAGTAGATACATACAACTCCCGAGTCGACCAAATACCGGGGGCACCACCGATTTTAAAAGGTATGGCTCGAAGAAGTTTGTGCAGAAGTCGTTCCCCCCAAGCACGGCTCCGAAGCCCATTCCGAAGAAATTCCGCATGCCGAAAATACCCAAGTACAATGGGACCACCGATCCAAATGAGCATGTTACCTCCTATACATGAGCTATAAAAGGAAATTATTTAGAAGATGATAAGATCGAATCTATTCTGTTGAAGAAATTTGGAGAAACTCTATCAAAAGGGGAAATGATATGGTATCACAATCTTCCACCTAATTCCATCGATTCGCCATGCTTGCAGACTCTTTCGTAAAGGTGCATGCCGGAGCGATAAAGGTTGCGACTAGGAAGTCAGACCTCTTCAAAGTGAAACAAAAAGAAAACAAAATGTTGAGGGAGTTCATATCTCGATTCCAAATGGAACGAATGGAACTACCACCGGTCACAGACGATTGGGATGTTCAAGACTTTACGCAAGGTTTGAATGAACGAAGTTCGGTGGCATCACGTCAACTGAAGCAGAATTTAATTGAATATCTGGCGGTAATCTGGGCCGATGTACATAATCGGTACCAGTCAAAGATCAAGGTCGAGGATGATCAATTGGGGACCCCTTCCGGTTTGTTTATCCGAACAGGCCCATCGGCAGAAATCAGAGGGATATCGACAGAGGACCTCGGTCGAATAGAGACCGATATCAACCATACAACGCAGATCGTAGAAACAACGGCCCAGGATGCAATCCCATCCAGAATAATCGAAGGAATGAACGAGGACAGAGCTCTCTAGGACTCATGAGCAAAAGTGGTTTCGATAAACATGTCGATCCCACAGAGGCACCACGGCTATCTGAGTACAACTTCATCATCAACGCATCGGGTATTGTGTCAGCCATTGGGAGAATCAAAGATACTAGATGGTCAAGACCCCTACAGGCTGATCCGTCCCAAAGAAATCCTAATCAAATATGAAAATACCATGGTACACATGGTCATAGAATCGAAGACTGCAGACAACTAAGGGAAGAGGTAGCTCGTCTATTTAACGAGGGTCCCCTTCGAGAGTTCTTGAGCGACCGACCTAAAAATAATTTTAGGGACAGAGAAGCAAATTGGAAAAAAGAGCAGGAAGAGCCATAACACGTGATTCACATGATCGTTGGTGGGGTCGATATTCTACAAGGGCCCGTGTTCAAACGCACTAAAGTATCAATCACCAGGAAAAACAAACTCGAGACCATGTGCCAGAACGCACTTTATCATTCAATGATGAGGAAGCAGAAGGGATCTCACAACCCCACAATGATGCTTTGGTAATTTCTATCCTTATGAATTAAATTCAGGTTAAACGTGTTTTAATTGATCCAGGGAGCTCGACCAATATTATTCGATCGAGGGTCGTGGAGCAGCTCGGCCTACAGGATTAGATCGTACTCGCAGCTCGGGTTCTCAATGGTTTCAACATGGAATGCGAAACAACTAAAGGTGAAATAATTCTACAGTAAATGTAGCTCGAACTATTCAAGAAACCAAGTTCCATGTAATGGAGGGCGATATGAGATACAACGTCCTGCTTGGAAGACCCTGGATTCACAATATGAGGGAAGTCCCTTCAACCCTTCACCAAATGCTGAAATTCCTGATGCTGGATGGAGTAAAAACATATGTGGGGAACAACATGCTGCAAAAGAAATGTTCGCGGCCGATGAGGTGATACCTGTATCGGCGCTTCCGTCAAAAAAGGGATCGGAGACCAAAGGAAATCAAGAATCTAAATAGAAACCACAACCACCAGCCTCGACTCAGTCGAAGAAACATGGAACGGACGAGGACTGCTGGATCTCTCGATCCTTCATAATCCCCGAGGATTCCGATGCCACCAAATCGACAGTCGAAGAGCTGGAACAAGTCATACTGATCGAGTACCTTCCCGAGTGAAAGGTATACCTAGGCATGAGGCTAACCCCCGATCTCAGGGAAAAACTTATTAAATTTCTTATCGATAATATGGATTGTTTTGCTTGGTCCCACTTATATATGATAGGGATCGGAGATCACAACACATAGATTGAGCCTGGACTAAAAGTTCAGTCCGGTAAAGCAAAAGAGAAGGCCCCAGTCCGAGGTAAAACATGCATTCATCAAGGACGAGGTAACCAAAATTCTCAAAATAGGATTCATTTTGGAAGTAAAGTATCCCAAGTGGTCAGCAAACGTAGTTTTAGTCCCTAAAGAGGGGAAAAAACTTAGAATGTGTGTAGACTATAAAGATTTAAACAAATCATGTCCCAAAGACTCTTTCCTCTCCTGAATATCGATTGCATAATCGATGCCACGGCTGACCACGAGATCCTTAGTTTTCTCGACGCCTACTCAGGGTACAATCAAATTCAAATGAACCCGTAGGATCAGGAAAATACTTCGTTCATCACTAAGTATAGCACCTATTGTTATAATGTAATGTCGTTTGGGCTAAAACATGCTGGTGCTACTTAGCAATCCCTAGTGAACTGAATTTTCGAGGAACAAATAGGTAAATCAATGGAGGTCTATATTGATGATATGCTAGTTAAGTCCTTGCAAAAAGAGGACCATTTAACACATTTGCAGAAAACCTTCAACATATTGAGAAAATACAACAAGAAGCTCAATCCACATAACTGTGCATTCGGGGTCGGTTCGGGCATGTTCCTCGGCTTTATGATGTCAAATTGGGGGATTGAGATCAATCCCGATAAAATCAAGGCAATCGAAGACATCACAGTCGTGGACAAAATTAAGGTTGTACAAAGATTAACAGGGCGGATAGCCGCCCTAGGCCGGTTCATCTTGAGGTATTCAGATCAAAGTCATAGATTCTTCTCACTGCTCAAGAAGAAGAACAATTTTGCTTGGACTCCGGAATGCCAACGAGCATTGGAAGAATTAAAGCGATACCTCTCGAGCCCACCACTGCTTCATACTCCGGAAGCGGACGAACAACTCTACTTATACTTTGCGGTCTCGGAAGTCATGGTAAGTGGGATCCTAGTTTGAGAGGAGCAAGGTACGTAATTTCCTGTTTACTATGTTAGTCGAACTTTAGGTGAGAACGAGACCCGGTACCACCACTTAGAAAAATTATCGCTTGCTCTAATAAGTGCCTCTAGGAAATTAAAACCATATTTCCAATGTCACCCGATTTGTGTGGTGACCATTTATCCTCTTCGCAATGTTTTTCATAAGCCCAAAATCTCGTGCCGATTTGCCAAATGGGCCATCGAAATCAGTGGGTATGATATTGAGTATCAACCACGAATGACCATCAAGTCTCAAATCTTAGTAGACTTCGTGGCCGACTTTATGCCAACCCTCATACTCGAAGTCGAAAAGGAACTTTTATTAAAAACGGGTACATCATGGGGTGTATGGACCCTTTTCATAGATGGTGCTTTGAATGTGAAGGGGTTCGGGCTAGGCATCATTTTGAAGTCGCCCACGTGTAACACAATTAGACAATCTGTCAAAACTTCTAAGTTGACTAACAATAAGGCCGAGTATGAGGCCATGATTGCAGGTCTCGAGCTAGCTAAGAGTTTGGGAGCAGAGGTCATCGAGGACAAATGTGACTTCCTACTTGTGGTAAACCAAGTCAACAGAACCTTCGAGGTCTGAGATGATCGAATGCAGAGGTACTTGAACAAGCTGCAGGTGACACTACACCGGTTTAAAGAATGGACCCTAAACCATGTACCTCGATAACAAAACAGTGAGGCTGATGCCCTCATAAATTTGGGGTCATCGATCGAAGACGACGAAATTAGCTCAGGGACTATCGTACAACTTTCGAAATCAGTGATCGAAGAAGGCCATGCCAAAATAAACTCCACAAGCCTAACTTGGGATTGGAGGAATAAATACATCGAGTATCTAAAAAATGGGAAGCTTCCATCGGATCCTAAGGAGTCGATGAATCTACGTACGAAGGCCGCACGATTCACATTGGCTGAAGATGGAACACTATATAGAAGGATGTTCGATAGACCATTGGTAATATGTTTGAGTCTTGAAGACTCCGACTACGTCCTATCGGAAATTCACGAGGGCACCTGCGGGAATCATTCCGATGCTGTATCACTGGTTCACAAAGTCATCAGAGCAGGGTACTATTGGGCCAATATGGAGAAATTTACTAAGGAATTCGTTCAAAAATGCAACAAGTGCCAAAGATGTGCACCGATGATCCACCAGCCCGAGTAACTCCATTTGATCCTATCACCATGGACGTTCATGAAATAGGGAATGAATATCGTCGACCCTATACCATCGGCCCTAGATAAAGCTAAATTCATTTTATTTATGACTGACTATTTCTCTAAGTGGGTTGAAGCATATGCCTTCGAAAAAGTCAGAGAAAAAGAAGTTATAGACTTCATCTGAGACCATATCATATGCCGATCCAGGATACCTGGCGAGATAGTATGCGATAATGGAAAGCAATTCATCGGCAGCAAGATAACAAAGTTACTGGAAGACCAAAAAATTTAAAAAATCTTATCAACGCCATATCATCCTAGTAGGAACAGATAGGCCGAGTTGACAAACAAGACCATCATCCAAAATCTAAAGAAAATGTGGAACGACGCTAAGGGAAAATGGAGAGAAATGTTTCCCGAGGTCCTTTGGGCATATCGACGACGTCAAAATCCATAACGGGGGCAACACTGTTCTCTTTAGTCTACGGCGCTGAAGCTCTAATTCAAGTTGATGTTGGGGAACCTAGAGTCAGCTTTCGATATACGACGGAAGAGTCAAATCACAAGGATATGAATACAAGCCTCGAAGTGCTAGATGTAAAATGGGAAGCCGCCCTCATATGAATGGCCGCACAGAAGCAGCGTATCGAAAGGTACTACAACGGAAGAGCCAATCTTCGACACTTTAAAATCGGTGATTTAGTTCTGAGAAAAGTCACCCTCAATACTCGAGACCCAAATGAAGGAAAACTCGGCCCAAAATGGGGAGGACAGTATCATGTCCTCGATATCATTTGAAAGGGATCCTACAAACTTGCACGGTGAGCGGAAAACAATTTCCAATTAATTGGAACATATAACTCCTCAAACGATATTATTGTTAAGGTGTGACCTTCTCCATTTTCATTTATATTTTATACTAACTTGTTGCAGGTGTTCGATCGATGACATCAAAGTTCTCTCCAAATACGAAGTCCTTAGGTCTGAAAGCACGCATTGCACTCTTTTTCCCTTCGATCGATTTTTGTCACCAATGGGTTTTTCCGGTAAGGTTTTTAACGAGGAAACCATTGTTCGTAGAGAAATTCAACAGTATCCGAGGCTTTTTTTTACAATCAACCTCGAATACTGGGGGGCATCACCCTCTGATGGTTTTAAGGAAAATACTTCATGTCAATAGGGTCTCGATAGGTGAATCTTGTAAAGGGCCAAATGGTCGAATGAACCGTGTCCGTGCAGATTACTCGAGCCCTAGTGGAAAAACATGTACGCATGTATGATCTATTGAAAGAGTATTTTTTTCCTTACCAGATGTTCCCTTATAGAAATTTCTACTTTAAAATTTCGTACTTATGATCTATTGCAAAAACTGGATCATGGGCGGATCGCAACTAAAGTTCGAACAATTAACCCCGTACTCGGGGACTGCCGCCCAAAAGTTTATATGATTGAATTATCAAACCTCGAGATCATAAGACCTTAAAAAGGCATTCCTTGATTTTATAGTCCAAGTCCACCCCACTCCGGGCCTGACACTTCAAATAAGTTCGAAGTATAATCGGGAAATAAGCCCAAAAAGGCAAATCCCAAGGCTACGGCCAAACTAACACGGTTCAGAGACATCCAAATTCCATAATGAAAACAGGAGTTTGAATACTTTTATAAACCAGTTAAAAAGTCTACCCTCGGCAAAATAACAAAAGGGTTTCAACAACGTCAGCGCTCGAAAAATCCTAAGGGGTATCTAACTGTTCGGACCCTCGAACAATCTTGTACTAAACAAAATTGTGCTAAGGCACAAAAAATCAAAGGGTTTCGATATCACTAAACCCCATAAACCTAACGAGTACAGACTTATTTCATGCTAAGGCATGACAAAGTTTTATATGATTAACTTTTTAAGCTGAAAAGGGGAAAAAGCCACTTTTTTAAGGCCATATCGACCCAATTCAAGAGCCTACGGGCCGTTATATTTTTGAGTTTGAGATGTCATCCTCGCTTAACTAAAACCTAAGGGTATTCCTACTTTGAGTTCGAGAAAGTACTCACTCGACTACAAATACTATATTACTCTAACTTTGATCAAGTTGCTTAAGTTTTGAATTTACAAATTTTTTTTTACAAGGCATAAATGAGTCAAAATTTTCACAAGGCATGAAGTGTATTAAAATTTTCATAAGGCATAAGCGAATCAGAATCTTCACAAAGCAAAAGTCGAGATAAAGATCAAAAAGGAAATGTTTTATATATGAAGGTATTTACAGAAGACCGATAGGGGTCCTGGACAAAAGAAAAAAGAAAAGAAAATATACAAAGGCTCCTAACTATTCTCGGGGGAAACTTCTTCATCAGGGTCCTCCCCATTTTCGGACCCACTCTTGCTGACGTCACCATCACCATCATCATAATCATCAGAAGAGGCCAACCTCTAGCATCAGCTTCATGCTCTTTTGCCTTTGGTATCTCTTCGATAAGATCGAAACCTCGAGCGTGGATCTACTCGAGGGTTTCCCTCTGAGATTGGCATTTGGCGAGTTCGGCAATCCAATGTGCTCAAGTTTGAGCAGTCTCGGCAACTTCTCGCGATTGGACTTGAGCGGCTTCAGCATCGGCCCGGTAGATATTCACGATCGCCTCAACCTCGGTCTTTGCCTTTTCAGTCTCAGATTTGGCCTTTGCGAGTTCGGAATCCAACCGAGCCTCGAGCTACTCTATTTTATTTGCCCGAGCTGAGATTTTCTCCTTTATGCCTCGGAGCTGGCTTTCGACCGATGACAGTTGGGTTCGAGCAACCTCTTTTTCTGCGGCAAGGCGGTCCATGCCTTCTTTCCACCCATAGGAGTCTGCCTTTATCATACTGATCTCCTCGCGAAACTGCTCGATCCTCTTGATATTTTGCTGCAGCTGTGATATTGAAATATTAGCTTCCAATCCCGAATCAAGCCCATGAGCTTTTAAGAGTATCATTACCTGCTCAATCAAGTCGGTATGATCCTTGTGAGCCTTAGCCAATTCAGCTCGGAGGTCCTTGATCTCCTCATCTTCTTGCCCGTAGAGAATTTGAGGGCGTTCATCTCCTCCAAAATCCTTTGTAGGTCGGCCTCACATTGGCTCAGCTTAGCCCGGGACTTGGAAAAAGCCTTTACGGAAAAGAAAGGGAGTTATACAAAAGATGGAGGAATACAACATCAACAAAGGAATTAAGACTTACCTGATTTAGGATTCGTTGAGCCTCTTCGAAGAGGCTGGATGCGTCATTCAGGTCGGAAGCATCCTCTACCCCGACAAAGAAATCTCGAAAGGGATCCTCCCCTACAGGGACTCCATCCACCTCGGGGGTCCTCAAAGCTTGAGCGTCCCGAATTGATTCTTCAAAAAAGGCAGGGAGAGTCCCCGATTACTATTTCCCCAAGTGAGCCACTTGGGGAATTATTTTCAATTCGAGGGGTTCGAGGACCGGACCCCTCAGACATGCCCTCCGTCTGTTCACTTCGATGAGGGGAAACCTTGATCTCAAATGACTCGGGGATTGTGCCCGATTCCTTCTCCACGACCCCCTCAGCTCGGGGCAAGACATCATCAACCACCACCAATTCAGCAGCCTTTGGGGCCTTGATGGTTTTCTTCACTCGGGCTACCGGTATGGAGCCATCTTCTTCTTCTTCTTCTTCTTCTTCTTCTTCTTCTTATTCTTCCATTATCTGTTGAAGTACATCCACTGGGAGGGAAACAACGTCCGTCTTTGGCTTATGAGGAGGGATTTTTTTGGGATTTGAGACCCCGGAGGTCAAGGTCCTCTTCCTCTTATTATCCTTTGCCGATTTTGAAATCGGAGCCGTAATCTCTTCCTCGCCAATCGGGGGCCTCATGAGCGCATATTTGCCCAGGCCTACATACAAGAAAATTGAATAAGTATAAAAAGATATCACGATCAAATCATCAGATATATGAAAAGGAAGCTTACCATGATTCTTGGCCTCCCATCGGCCTTTTGCTAAATCTCGCTAACAACGCTAGGCGTACGTGGAGGTCGGGTCGGGGATCACACGGGGCATCCAAGCAATCGCTACATCATGAAAGAAGACATTAATGAGAAAAAGCGAGGAACAAATTAATGCATGGAAGCTAACAATGAAATAATACTTACGATTCATGTTCCATTTCTTAGGAAATGGCATCTTCTTAGCCCGGATGAGGTCAGAAGTCTTCACTCGAACGAACAATCGAGCCTCGATATTTTTCCTCATCGATGCTCGAGAACAACACTTTGGTTGCTCGACGCTGAAGTTTAATTAACCCGCCTCGATAGAGACGGGGGCTGTACAACCTAATGAGGTGGTCAAGGGTGAATGGCATCCCCTCGACTTTTCTTGATAAGAATCAAAGCATGATGACTATTCGCCAAAAGGAAGGATAGATTTGGCTAGTTTATCTGGTACTGATGGAAGAAGTCGATGATGACGGGGTTGAGGGGGCCCACTGTGAAAGGGTAAGTGTAAACACCCAGAAACCCTTCAACATGGGTGGTGATATTTTCTTCTGGGGTTGGATTCACCACCTCTTTATTCCCCCAGTTGCAGTCTATCTTTACCTGCTCAAGGTACCACTCAATTATCGAGCATATGCACCTCGAATAGGCTCGCATCAACCAGGGACCGAGGAAGCTTTCTCGATATTAATGTCGAAATTAAGGGAACACCCGCCGAGAACGCATTCTTCAGGACACGAATCCACCGGCGTTTTGTCACCGGCCAACTGTGAAGAAGAAGCTTTTTTCTTTTGGGAAGTTGTTTTGGATGTTTTTGCCATTTTCGTTTAAGTTTGAAGAAGAAAGAAGAAGGTAGAACTTGATGTTAGATAAAAGACTATTAGCAAAACCTGAAGATTTGTAGAAGGAAAAGAACTTGGGGGAAGTAAAAGTTTTGAAGATTAGGAAGAAAGTGAAAGTAAAATTTGAATCAATGAGGAGATGGCTTATTTATGAGATTTACAGCGACGATTCAAAAGCACTAGTGGCCGTCCACCAACTGACACTCATTAATGATTTGGGGTACTGTACCGATGGGATGTTTTGGTCACTTCCAGAGCTTATGTCACGGGGATGACATCATGATGAGTCGAGGTCAAAAAATCAAAGGCTCAATTCGTTTCTTGTCGTTACACTTCAAAAAACAAAGGGACCATCTATATACGATTAAAATCGAGCCCACCCAATTTTACTGTTTGATCGAGACTGGTAATTTGCATCGAAGGACATCTTCGTAACGGAACAGACTAAGACACGAGGATAAGATACCAAGTGCAGAATCGAGGTGCCTGTCAAGATCGAGGCTAGTAGCAATCGTAGCCAAACGAGACATACATTGAGTATGATCGGAGATGGCACAATAACAGAAAGGAGAGATATCCATGATTGGTCGAAGATCATGGCGTGAATCTCGAAACGGATCAAATCAGAAACGGTTAATCAGCTAATCATGGGATTTCCTTCTGTAAGAGTTATACCATAAATGGAATTCCTCTACTATGTAAATGGGAGTTCTAATCATTTGTAACACATCATTATTCACAAATACCAAAGCAATACAATTGTCTCTTTCTCTCTAACATTATTGTTCATCAGCTTGTTCTTTTTTCTAACTGTTCTTGCACCAATCAGTTCGAGAGTACTTCTACTCGAAGGTTGAGTTTTAGTTGAACATTGGTTTGATTTAATTATAACTCAATTCTGTCTTTTGTCTTTACATTTATCAATTAGTATTGAGTGAAATCACATATCCTTAAACCCACATTATAAGTTTAATTGTTTTCCAATTTTAAGGGTAAACAGGTTGAAACTTTGTTTATCTTAGAGCACGTCTTGAGGCCTTGAACTATTCTTATGTACCTATGTAAGGAATTATAGTTAAATTTCAAAATCCACAATAATAACTTTTACTATTCAATTATGAATCCTTCTCTGATCGCAATAACTTGAGTGTCTAAGAGATTGAATAGACCACTTTTTAGCTGACATCAAATTCCTAGATATTTTGAAAAATTTTAGTATTACAATTTTATAACATAGATAAAAACGTATATCAATATTTTAGGGCTATTTTTGTCTTTGTATTCGTATAGATAGATAAATATAAATATAGATTTAGATTATTCTATAGTATTTTTGTATACGGTTAGAACCGAGCTCACCCGGTTTTGTTGATTAACCGAGACCAGGATGGTGGGCCGAGGATCAGCCCCGTGTTATATCAGACCGAGACATGAATGTACGGTACCGAGCTCGGGATTCGAACTACCAATCGAGACCGAGACCAATAATGAATGAGAGAAAACATGATAGACCTCGAGCAAGACTAAAGATATCATACTAACGGAAAGTCGGGATATCCGTGACCGGTCGAGGATCGTGGAGAAAATCTCGGAACGGGTCAAATCAAGAATGAATATTTAGCTAATCATGAGATTTCCTCCTGTAATTAGAATTGAACCATAAGTAGAATTACTCTACTATATAAAGGGGGGGGTTCTAATCATTTGTAATAATCTAACTCTCGCATAACAAAGCATTATAATGCCCTTTTTATCTCTTATTATCTCTTGTTCTTCAGTTCAGTTCATATTTCTTAACTATATTCTCAGCCAGTTCGAGGGCGATCTAGCTGGAGGGCCAAATTGCATTTCTATAATGGTTTGCATTATTTCACTGTTAATATCTAGCATTAATCATCATATTTATCAATTTGTGCTAGGTGAAATCACATATCATTAAAACCACTTATAAGTTTAATTGTTATCCGATTTTAAGAGTAAACAGTTTGACGCCCACCGTCGGATTAAGGATAATAGTGATTGCCTGGTATTAATTTCTTGTAACACACACTGCTTTACGCTTGTTCTCATAAGTGTTTTTGATTTCAGGATTAGCATGTTGAACTCACAAACAGTACCCACACACGCCGATAACGGCCTCAGTTTTCCTAGGGAAAATGAAAATATAGCCTCCACAGGGATCGAAGTACCTCAGGCTGGCCTCGAGGGGGTACCGGTTGCAAATCCCATCGACGTTAGTTCCTATGTCGCCCTAAAAGAAAATCTGGGCGTCGACCCCGAGAGTAGCATCCGTAAAGACGTTCTACCAGCCAATAAAGATACACAGGGTGGCAAAGATGGCGGAGTTAGCCTTCGAATAATATTTGAAATGTTGCACGCTCAGCAAGCTGCCATAGTGCAACTCCAAAATCAGAACCGCGCACCAAGTAGGGTTGAACCCGAGCCCTCACTAGAAGTTCACAGGGCCGAACCAGTACCAGAGAGGTGAAACGTGAATGATTCAGAGACTGAACCCTCCATCATGAAAATGCTCGAAGAGCTTGCAAAGCGGATTGAATCGGGGGAGAATAAGATTGAGGAAAATGAAAAAAAGGTAGAAACATATAACTCCCGAGTCGATCAAATTCCGGGGGCACCACCGATTGTGAACAGTTTGGATTCAAAGAAGTTCATGCAAAATCCTTTCCCCCCAATTGCGGATCCTAAGCCCATTCAGAAGAAATTTTGCATGCCATAAATTCCCATATATAATAGAACCACTGACCCCAATGAGCATGTCATTTCTTACACATGCGCAATAAAGGGGAGCGACTTAGAGGGATGAGATTGAGTTCGTTGTGCTGAAGAAGTTTGGAGAAACTTTATCGAAGGGCGTGATGATATGGTATCATAATTTGCCCTCCAAATCCGTCGATTCCTTTTCCATGCTTCAGATTCCTTCGTCAAAGCACATGACAGATCCATAAAAGTCGAGACTAGGAAGTCGAACCTCTTCAAAGTGAAGCAGAAAGACAACAAAATACTCAGAGAGTTCATATCTTGGTTCCAGATGGAATGCATGGATCTACCCCCGGTCGTAGATGATTGGGCCATCCAAGCTTTTACTCAAGGTCTGAACATATGAAGTTCGGTGGCCTCACGATAGTTAAATCACAATTTAATCAAATATCCAGCTGTGACCTGGGCCGATGTGCATAATCGGTACCAGTCAAAAATTAGGGTCGAGGATGATCAGTTGGGAGCTCCTTCCGGTTTCGTTGAACCAGACAAACCCGTTGGCAGAATTCAAAAGGACATTGATAGAGAACCACGATCGAACAGAATCGGTACCAACCATACAGTGGAGATCGGAGAAATAGCGGCCTGGACGCAACCTCGTTCGAAGTGATCAAAGAAATGATCGAGGGAAGAGCTCCCGAGGGATCATGAGTAAGAGTGGTTCCAATAAAAATGTCGATCCCACAGAAGCACCATGACTACTTCAGCATTGATGCATCAACAATTGTATCGACCATTGGACGGATCAAAGATACCAGATGGCCTCGACCCCTACAGACCGATCCATCCTAGAGGAATCATAATAAAATATGAAAATACCATTGCACTCATGGTCATAGAAAGGAGGAATGTAGACAGCTAAGGGAGGAGGTAGCCCGTTTTATCAACGAGGGTCACCTTCGAGAATTTTTGAGCGACCGAGCTAAGAACCACTTCAGAGACAAGGATGCAAATAGGAGGAACGAATAGGAAGAACCAAAACATGTGATTCACATGATTGTTGGTGGGGTTGATATACCACATGGACCTATATTCAAGCGCACCAAGGTGTCGATCACGAGGGAAAAGAGAACTCGGGACTATGTGCCGGAAGGGACCTTGTCTTTCAATAACGAGGATGTAGAGGGGATATCACAAGCCCATAATTTTGCACCGGTAATATCTGTTCTTATAAATAAAATTCAAGTTAAATGTGTTTTGATTGATCCAGGAAGCTCGGCCAACATTATTCGATTGAGGGTCGTGGAGAAGCTCGGCCTTCAAGATCAAATTGTGCCTGCAGCTCGGGTTCTTAACAGCTTCAACATGGCAAATGAAACTACCAAAGGTGAAATTATCTTTCCAGTAAACATAGCCGGGACCGTTCAAGAAACAAAGTTCCATGTGATCTAGGGCGACATAAGATACAATGCCCTGCTCGGAAAGCCCTGGATCCATAACATGAGGGCAGTACCTTCAACCCTTCACCAAGTTCTGAAGTTCCCAACACCGGAGGAAGTAAAAATAGTGTACGGGGAACAACCTGCTGCCAAGGAGATGTTTTTAGTTTATGAAGTGATACCGGTATTGGCACTCTCATTAGCAAAGGGATCAGAGTCGAAGGGAACATAGGAGGCCAAATAACAACCATAGACACCGGCCTTGACCCAATTGCAGGAGTAAGGGATCACCGAGGATGATGACTACTGGATCCCTCGATCCTTCATAGTTCTCGATGACTCCGATGCCACCAAGTCAATAGTCGAAGAGTTGGAACAAGTCACTTTGATCGACCACCAGCCCGAATGAAAGGTATACCTGGGCATGGGGCTAACCCCCGAGCTCAGGAACAAACTTATTCATTTCCTTAAAGCTAATATGGATTTCTTTGCTTAGTCCCATGTCGATATGACAAGGATCCCCCCCCAGAAATCACGACCCATCGACTAAGCCTGGACCACCCAAAGTTCCGTCCGATAAATAAAAAATAGGCCCCAGTTCGAGGTTAAGCATGCATTCATCAAGGACGAGGTAACCAAATTTCTCAAAATAGGGTCCATTCAAAAAATGAAATATCCCGCATGGTTAGAAAACATAGTGGTAGTCCCTATGGAGGGGAATAAACTTAGAATGTGTGTATACTATAAGGACTTAAACAAGGTATGCACTAAGGATTCTTTTCCTTTACCGAATATCGATCGCATGATCGATTCCACGACCCACCATGAGATTCTCAGTTTTCTCGATGCCTACTCTGGGTACAAACAAATACATATGAACCCGAAGGATCAGGAAAAGACTTCATAAATAAAATAAACTGAGCCTTACCCGGGGTCGATGGAAGAGGGCCGACGATGTCCATTACCCATTTCATGAAAGGCCATGGGGATAGGACCGACTGGAGCTGCTCCCCGGGCTGGTGAATCATTAGCGCATACCTTTGACATTTGTCGCATTGTGAACCAATGATTCGGCATCAGAATGATTTCCACAAGTGCCTTCGTGAATCTCCCGTAGGACATAGTCGGTATCTCCTGATCCCAAACATATCGCCAATGGTCCATCGAACATTCTCCTAAATAGTGTTCCATCCTCGGACAAAGTGAATTGTTCTGCCTTTGTGCGTAGAGTTCTTGACTCCTTTGGATCTGAGGGGAGCTTCCCGTTCTTTAGGTATTCTATGTACTTATTTCTCCAATCCCAGGTCAGACTTGTAGAGTTTATTTCGGTGTGGCCTTCTTCGATCAATGATCTCGAGAGTTGTACGACAGTCCCCGAGTTAAGTTCGTCATCTTCGACTGATGACCCCAAGTTTGCAAGGGCATCGGCCTCGTTGTTCTGTTCTCGAGGTACATGTTGTAAGGTCTACTCTTTAAACTGATGTAAAGTTACATGTAGCTTGTTCAAGTACCTATGCATTCGGTCTTCTCAGGTTTCGAAAGTTCTGTTGACTTGATTTACCACGAGTAGAGAATAATATTTGGCCTCGATGACCTCTGCTCCCAAGCTTTTAGCTAACTCGAGACCTGCAATCATGGGCCTCAAACTCGGCCTCATTATTAGTTAATTTTGAGGTTCTGATAGATTGTCTAATTATATTACCCGCATTACATTTTGCCACGACCCCAAATCTTCAATCGGTCGTGATGGCGCCTATCGTGGAACTAGGCTAGCCAATAATCACATAATTTCAGTTTTGTTCTAAAAATCCCAACCATTTCCAAGAATTTAATAAAGTATATAGAATTTACTAAATCCATTAGGCAAATAAATAGTTAAACAGTCTAAATCATCTCCCAAAAACTCGGAGTCAACGTGTCATGAGTATCTAAGAATATGCCAAAAGGTATACTATTATAATACAAAACCTTCGAACGAATAACTAGATACAATCATAAGAAGGGAAATCAGAGATGCTGCGGACGCTGAACAACTACCTCTATATCCGAAACTCCGGCTCCGCACGGAATAGATGGCTAACACTCGGTATCATCACACGTATCTGCACACAGGGGTGCAAGGAGTAATGTGAGTACTCCACCTCAGTAGTAATGAAAATAAATCAAGTCCAAGCGACAAGAAACACATAAATAAATAACATAAGTTCACAATGCACAACCTTTCTTTCCAACAGTATATACATAGATAAATGAAATCAACATGCCTTCAAAGCCAACTTCAGTAAAATCCTTTGAAAAATGTGTTTTCCAACAATTTTCGAAATAAAAATAACCGAAGGATTTAGTATAAAATGAAATAAATCATAAGTAGTCCCTCGGGCAAAACATGAATCATAAATCGCCCCTCGGGCAGAACATCACTCAGCACCTCACAGCCACTCAGTATCATCCCCTCGGGCAACCTCACCATTACTCATGCCTCCCAATCACTCGTCACTCAGCACTCAACACTCGCACTCAGTAGGTACCTGCGCTCACTGGGGGTGTGTACAGACTCCGAAGGGGCTCGTTCATCCCAAGCGCTAATACCAAGCCACCTCGTGGCGTATCATATCCTCACAAATCAGGCCCTCGGCCTCACTCAGTCAGAACCTCTCAAAAGCCCCTCGGGCATATCAGTAAAATGGGGTACTCGACCCAAAACATCTTTTTATATCTTAAAATAGTGTAAAGAAGGCTGAGTTTCGAAAATAGTAAGCACAATATGACTGAGTGTAAATCATAAATCAACAATGAGGAAATGGTAGCAAAGAGCCCCCAAGAGGTCCAAACAAGTCGTCACGAGGCCCCAAACACGGCTTATAGCCCAAATATAGCAATATTCTTTAGAACACAATTTAACATATGATTTAGAGTAAAACACGCAACTCAATAAATGTCGCGGAGAGGACCAAGCCCAATCCAAATATCAGTGCGTGCCACATACTCGTCATCCGACATGTGTTCCATTCTAAAAATAGTGAGAAATATGGAGTCCGGGGTTTCATACCCTCAGGACAAGATTTATAGTCATTACTTACCTCTACCGAGCCACAACACTAATCCGCGATGCTCTTGCCCTCAAATTGGCTTCCAAATGCTCCGAATCTAACCAAAATCAGATTAACACCATCAACATACCCCAACCAAACATACCAACACACCCCATAGCATCATTCAAACTTAGTCGAGCCTTCGAAACACCAAAAACAACACGAAAACACCAAAATTATATCAAATTCAAGCCTATGAACTTTGAAACTTTTAAATTTCGCCAAAGATGCCGAAACTAACCAAAACACATCCGATTGACCTGAAAATTTGCACACATATCCAAAATGACATTAGAAGCTGCTCCAACTTCTGGAATTCTATTCCGACCCCGATAGTCTATTTTCCACTACCGATCGAAAATCGCCAAAAACTAACTTTCTCCAATTCAAGCCTAATTCTACACCGGACATAAAAACTTCATTACGAACACACTCCTAAGTCTCAAATCACCTAACGAAGCTATCCGAGCCATAAAATCCACATTCCGAGGTCGTTTACCAATAAGTCAACTCCCAGTTGACTTTTTCAACTGTTAAGCTAAAAGAGACTAAGTGTTTCAATTCTCATAGCGACCACTTCGAACCCGAACCAACCAACCCAACGCAACATAAGTAGGCTAAGCAACATATAATAAAGTAGAAATAGGGGAAATGGGGAAAATCTCACGGAACAACCGGCCGGGTCGTTACATCCTCCCCCTCTTAAACAAGCGTTCGTCCTCGAACGGGTCTAGGAACATACCTGGAGTCTCGAATAAGTGAGGATATCGGCTCCGCATATCCCGCTTGGTTTCCCAGGTGGCATCATCTACCGACTGACCCCTCCATCGAACCTTCACTGAAGTTATATCCTTAGACCTCAGCTTTCTGACCTGATGACCCAAAATAGCCACTGGCTCTACTTCATATGACATATCACCCTCGAGCTGAACCGTGCTGAAGTCCAAAACATGAGACGGGTCACTAACATACTTCCGGAAGATTGAAACATGGAACACCGGATGAATACTCGACAAGCTAGGAGTCAAGGAAAGTCTATAAGCCACCTCCCCAATCCTCTGAAGCACCTCAAATGGCCCAATGAACCTGGGACTCAACTTTCCCCTCTTCCCGAACCTCATAACACCCTTCATGGGTGACACCTTCAGAAACACCTTCTCCCCAACCATGAAAGACACACCCCGGACCTTCCTGTCCGCATAGCTCTTATGCCTAGACTGCACCGTGCGAAGCCGCTCCTGAATCAACTTCACCTTACCCAACGCATCCTGAACCAGGTCTGTGCCCAATAGCCTAGCCTCGCCCAACTCAAACCAACCAACCGGAAATCTGCACCTCCTACCATATAAAGCCTCATACGGAGCCATCTGGATACTCGATTGATAACTATTATTATATGCAAACTCCGCGAGTGGAAGAAACTGGTCCCATGAACCCCCAAATTCAATGACATAGGCACGCAACATATCCTCCAAAATATGAATAGTACGCTCCGACTTCCTGTCGGTCTGAGGATGAAACGTTGTGCTCAACTCAACCTGAGTACCCAACTCTCTCTGTACTTCTCTCCAAAACTGAGATGTGAACTGAGTACCTCTGTTAGAAATGATAGAAACTGGAACCCCATGCAATCGGACAATCTCCCTGATATAAATCTCAACTAACCGCTCCGAAGAATAAGTAGTACCAACAGGAATGAAGTGCGCGGACTTGGTCAGCCGATCCACAATAACCCATATAGCATCAAACCTCCTCGAAGTTTATGGGAGCCCAACTACGAAGTCCATGGTGATCCGCTCGATTTCCACTCTGGAATATCAAATCTCTGAAGCAATCCACCTGGTCTGTGTTGCTCATACTTGACCTGCTGACAGTTGAGACACCGAGCCACAAACTCAACAATATCTTTCTTCATCCGCCTCTACCAATAATGCTGTCGCAGATCCTGGTACATCTTTACGTCACCCGGAAGGATGGAATACCACGACCTATGGGCCTCAGCCAGAATCAAATCTCGAAGTCCATCTACATTGGGCACGTAAATCCGTCCATGCATCCTCATGACCCCATCATCACCAATAACCACATCCATGGAATCACCGCGACGGACCCTGTCCTGAAGAACAAGCAAATGTGGATCATCATACTGGCGTGCTCTAATCTGATCATAAAGAGAAGACCTGGAGGCTACACAAGCCACTACCCGCGGAGGCGCTGATAGATCCAATCTCACCAACTGACCCGCTAAAGCCTGAACATTGAGTGCTAAAGGCCGCTTTGCTACTGGAAGGTAGGTTAGACTCGCCAAACTCTCTGCCCTGCGACTCAGGGCATCAGCCACCACATTGGCCTTCCACCGATGATATAAAATAGTGAGGTCATAATCCTTGAGAAGATCCAACCACCTCCTATGACGCAAATTCAAATCCTTCTGCTTAAGCAGATGCTGCACACTATGGTGATCAGTGAAATCTCACAATGCACTCCATACAAATAGTGACGCCAAATCTTCAAGGCGTGAACAATAGCTGCTAGCTCAAGATCATGCACTGGATAATTCTTCTCGTGCACCTTCATATGTCTGGACGCATAGGCAATCACCCTACCGTCCTGCATCAAAATCGCACCTAGTCCAACTCTTAAGGAATTACAGTAAACTGTATAAGAACCTGAACGCGTAGGCAAAATCAATACCGGAGCTGTAGTCAAAGATGAATTGAGCTTCTGAAAGCTTTCCTCGCACTCCTCATCCCATCTGAACTGAGCACCCTTTTGGTTCAGTCTAGTCATAGGTGCTGCAATAGATGAAAACCCCTCTACGAATTGGTGATAGTATCCTGCCAAACCAAGGAAACTGCGAATCTCAGTAGCTGATGACGGTCTAGGCCAGCTCTGCACTGCCTCTATCTTCTTTGGGTCAACCTGAATACCCTCACTGGACACCACGTTCCCCAAGAATGCTACCGAACCAAGACAGAACTCACACTTTGAAGATTTTGCATACAATCTCTTCTCTCTCAAAGTCTGAAGCACAACTCTCAAATGCTGCTCATGATCCTCCCAAGATCGGGAATACACCAAGATATCATCAATAAACACGATGAAGAAGGAATCCAGATAAGGTTGGAATACACTATGCATCAGTGTGCATAAAGGTTGCTTGGGCATTGGTCAACCCAAATGACATAACCAGGAACTCATAATGACCATATCTAGTCCTGAAAGCAGTCTTCGGGATGTCTAACCCTCGAATATTCAACTGATGATAACCGTAACGCAAGTCCATCTTGGAGAATACCCTGGCACCCTGCAACTGATCAAACAAGTTATCTATATGAGGCAAGGGATACCGATTCTTCACCGTAACTCTGTTCAACTGCCGATAATCAATACACATACACATAGAACCATCCTTCTTCTTTATGAACAACACCGGTGCACCCCAAGGTAACACACTAGGCCGAATGAACCCCTTATCTAGGAGTTCCTGAAGCTGCTTCTTTAATTCCTTTAGCTCCGTTGGGGCCATACGATAAGGTGGAATAGAAATAGTTTGGGTGCCTGGCACCAGGTTAATACCAAAATCAATGTCCCTGTCAGGTGGCAGGTCTGCAAAAAACACGTCCGGAAAGTCACGGACCACAGGAACCGAATCAACAGTGGGAGTCTCACAACTGACATCCCTCACAAAAGCCAGATACGATAAACACCCCTTCTCAACCATACACTGAGCATTCAGGTAGGAAATCACCCTGCTAGGCATATACTGAGAAGAACCTCTCCACTCAACCCTCGGACATCCTGGCATAGCTAAGGTCACAGTCTTATTGTGACAATCAAGAACAACATCACACGGAGATAACCAATCCATGCCCAATATCACATAAAAATCGACGATACTGAGTAACAGTAGGTCCACTCAGGTCTCCAGACCCCCAATAGATATCATACACGACCGATACATGCAATCCACAACAACAGTATCGTCCACCGGAGTTGACACATGAATAAAGGTAACTAAAGACTCAAGGGGCATATCTAGAAAATGGGCAAAATATGAAGAAACATAGTAATATGTAGAACCAGGGTCAAATAAAGCCAAAGCATCTCGGCAACATATTGAGACTATACCTTCGGTCACTGCATCGGAGGCCATATCATCTGGCCTGGCTGGAAATGCATACATATGGGCTTGACCTCCACCTGCTCGACCTCCCCCTCTAGGGCGGCCTCTAGCTGACTCACTACCACCCCTGGCTGCCTGGGTGGCTGGTGAAGTAACTGGGGTTGAAGTCGAGGGCTGGCCCCTCTTCTGAGAAGAAACACCAGGACGACGGGGACATTGCCTCCACATGTGCCCAAACTCTCCACACCCAAAACCACTCCCTGGAGCTAGAGGCGGGGACTGATAGAAACCCCTGGCACCATAATGGCCACTAGAAGACTCATGCATAGAAGAACTATGAAATGGTGGTGCTCGAGCTGCACTCTGAGCTGGGAGGGCACCGAATGAAGTACGACCTGGATGAGAACCGCGGGGACCATGCCCGAAAGATGCACCACTATAAGCTGGGCGGACTGACTGAGGAGGCCTGAATGAACAACCTCTACCATGCTGAAACTGCCCCCAGTAGGGAGTACCACTAGCACAACCTCTACCATGCTGAAACTCAGTCAGAACCTCTCAAAATCCCCTCGGGCGTATCAGTAAAACGGGGTACTCGACCCAAAACATCTTTTTATATCTTAAAATAGTTTATACAAGGCTGAGTTTCGAAAACAGTAAGGACAATAGGACTGAGTGTAAATCATAAATCACAGTTAGGAAATAGCAGTAAAAAGCCCCCAAAGGGTCCAAACAAGTCGGCACGAGGCCCCAAAACACGACTTATAGCCCAAATATAGCAAGAATCTTTAGAATATAATTTAACATATGATTTAGAGTAAAACACGCAAATCAATAGTTGCCGCGGAGAGGACCAATCCCAATCCAAAAATCAGTGCGCGCCACATACTCATCATCTGATATGTGCGTCATTCTAAAAACAGTGAGTATTATGGAGTCCGGGGTTTCATACCCTCAAGACAAGATTTATAGTTATTACTTACCTCTACCGGGCCACAACACTAATCCGTGATGCTCTTGCCCCTCAAATTGGCTTCAAAATGCTCTGAATCTAACCAAAATCAGATTAACACCATCAATATACGCTAACGGAACAAAACCCAATCGAAAGATATAAATGTTAGCACAATTCTCGAAATTCGGCCAAATCAGAGCCCCTGACCCATGTCTCGGAAATCAATAAAATTTATATCACTAGAATCCTCATCCTCCCACGATTCTATACATACCAAAAATTCCACAATCGGACCATAATTGCTCACTCAAATCACCAAAAGAACTTTTAAAATTTCCTCCCCTTTTTTACCAACTTTTCCACGTTAATTCTTCAAATTACAAGCCTAATCCATTACAAAATAACATAGAAACAAGTTTTATAGTCGGGGAACTTACCTCCACTGAAGACCTTTGAGTTCTTTCTTCAGTTTTCTCTCTACTCAGCTAAATCCGCATGCAATAATGGAAGAATGAATTAAATTTCGCGGAGGCACCATTTTATACTATTCTGCACAGTTAATCCGCACTTGCGGACCTTTCCTCGCACCCGCGGTCCCAGGTGCGCACCTGCGAAAACCAACTAGCAGTCCAATTCTCGCACCTGCGGTCCCTTCTCCGCTCCTGCGGCTTCGCAGGTGCGACCAACTCTTCGCGCCTGCGGACTCCTTCTGCATAGCCTCTTTTTGCACCTGCGCATGGACCTTCGCACTTGCGGCTGCCCATCCGCAGGTGCGGCCACTCCAGCAACTATTTGCTGGAAATTTTCTAAGTTCAAACCCCGACCAACCATTCGAAATCAATCCCGAGACCCTCGGGGCCCCAACCAACCATACCAACACACCCCATAGCGTCATTCAAACTTAGTCGAGCCTTCGAAACACCAAAAACAACACGAAAACACAAAAACATCAAATTCAAGTCTATGAACTTTGAAACTTCTAAATTTCGTCAAAGATGCCGAAACCAACCAAAACACATCCGATTAACCTGAAAATTTGCACACATATCCAAAATGACATTACGAACCTGATCCAACTTCCGGACTTCCATTCCGACCCCGATAGCTTATTTTGCTTATGTCGACCGGAAAGCGCCAAAAACTAACTTTCGCCAATTCAAGCCTAATTCTACACTGGACATCAAAACTTCATTCCGAACACACTCCTAAGTTCCAAATCACCTAACAAAGCTATCCGAGCCATAAAATCCACATTCTGAGGTCGTTTTCCAATAAGTCAACTCCTACTTGACTTTTTCAAGTGTCAAGCAAATTTAAGAGACTAAGTATCTCAATTCTCACCACGACCACTCCGAACCCGAACCAACCAACCCAACGCAACATAAGTAGGCTAAGAAACATATAATAAAGCAGAAACGGGGAAACGGGGCAAATATCACGAAACGATGGGGAAACTGCCTCCACATGTGCCCAAACTCTCCACACTCAAAATAACTCCCTAGAGTTGCAGGCGGGGACTGATAGAAACCCCTGGCACCAGAATGGCCACTAGAAGACTCATGCATAGAAGAACTTTGAACTGGTGGTGCTCGAGCTGCACTCTGAGCTGGGAGGGCACCAAATGAAGTACGACCTGGCTGAGAACCGTGGGGACCATGCTCGGAAGATGCACCACTATAAGCTGGGCGGACTGACTAAGGAGGCCTGAATGAACGACCTCTACCATGCCGAAACTGCCCCCTTTAGGGAGTACCACTAGGACTTCCCGATCCATGAGGCCTCTTGGCCTCCCTCTCCTCCCGCTCCTGGCGGCGAACCGACTCAATATCACGAGTAATATCAACAACATGCTCGAATGTAGCATCTGATACTCTCTCCCGAGTCATAAATAGGCAGAGCTGGTAAGTGAGGCCATCCACGAACCTCCTAACCCTCTACCTATCAGTAGGGACCAACTCGATACCATGACGATCCAACTCCAAGAACTGCATATCATACTGCGCTACTCCTCCTTGTGAGACTAAAGTACGTACTTCTACAAAAAGATAGTGGAGAACTGCTGCCAGGTGAAGGGTGCTGAACCAATAGGCCTACGCCTCTCAAAAGACTCCCACCAAGTGAAAGCATCACCATTGAAATGTAGCAAATGAGACCCCGCTGGTCTCCAAAATCCCAGCAGTACGCAACATCATCTAACACTCATCAAGAAAACCCTGGGCATCCTCGCCCTCAGCACCACTGAATGTCAGAGGCTGTAGTCTACTAAATCTCTCCAGTCTACGTTGCTCGTCCTCTGGCATAGCTGGAACCACGAAGTTTCGAACTGGAGCAACCGGTTGGGCTGGAACCGCCCCCGATGTCTGCTGGCCCTGAGTAGCTTGCTCAGGTGTCCGGGCAACTGGAGTCTGACTGCCTCGCCCGGCCTGAGAAGTAGCGGCAACTGCCTGAGCAAGGGTGGTACACACCGTTAAGATCTGAGCCAAGGTCTCCTGAAGACCTGGAATAACAATAGGCACCGCCAGTGCCTGAGCCTGTCCCGCTGTAGCATCTGTGGCGGGAATCTGATACTGGTCAGTAGGGGGATCAACTCGCACTGCCCTGGCTACTGCACGGGCTGGCCCCTACCTCTACCCCGGCCTCGACCGTGGCCTCGACCCCTCGCTGGTCTAGCTGGTGGCTGATCATCCTGATCGATAGCGCGAGTCCTCACTATCTGTGAGAGGAAGAAACAACAGAAGTTTAGATTTCCAGAATCAACAAAATGGCACGACATAATTCAAGAAAAATGAGATTGTTCCTAAGGGTTCCACAGCCTCTCGAAGATAAGTACAGGCGTCTCCGTACCGATCCACAAGACTCTACTAAACCTGCTCATGACCGTTGAGTCCTATGTAACCTAGGGTCTGATACCAACTTGTCACGACCCCAAATCCTAAATCTGCCGTGATGGCGCCTATCGTGGCACTAGGCTAGCCAATAATCACATAATTTCAGTTTTGTTCCAAAAATCCCAATCATTTCCAAGCATTTCATAAAGTATATAGAATTACTAAATCCATTAGGCAAATAAACAATTAAACAGTATAAACCATCTCTCAAAACCCGGAGTCAACATGTCATGAGCATCTAAGAATATGCCAAAAGGTATACTATTATAATACAAAACCTCCGAACGAATAACTAGATACAATCATAAGAAGGGAAATCAGAGATGCTGCGGATGCTGAATAACTACCTCTATATCCCGAAACTCTGGCTCCGTACGGAATAGATGGCTAACGCTCATTATCAGCACCTGTATCTGCACACAGGGGTGCAGGGAGTGATTTGAGTACGCCAACTCAGTAGTAATGAAAATAAATCAAGTCTAAGCGGCAAGAAACACATAAATCAATAACATCAGTTCGCAATATGCACAGCCTTTCTTTCCAACAATATATACATAGATAAATGAAATCAACATGCCTTCAAAGCCAACTTCAGTAAATTCCTTTGAAAAATGTGTTTTCCAACAATTTTCGAAACAAAAATAACCGAAGGATTTAGTATAAAATGAAATAAACCATAAGTATCCCCTCGGGAAAAACATGAATCATAAATCGCCCCTTGGGCAGAACATCACTCAACACCTCACAACCACTCAGTATCAGCCCCTCAGGAAACCTCACTGTCACTCATGCCTCCCAATCACTCGTCACTCGGCACTCGACACTTAGCACTCACACTCAGTAGGTACCTATGCTCACTGGGGGTGTGTACAGACACCGGAGGGGCTCCTTCAGCCCAAGCGCTAATATCAAGCCACCTCGTGGCGTATCATATCCTCACAAATCAGGCCCCCGGTCTCACTCAGTCAGAACATCTCAAAAGCACCTCGAGCGTATCAGTAAAACAGGGTACTCGACTCAAAACATCTTTTTATATCTTAAAATAGTGTAAACAAGGCTGAGTTTCAAAAACAATAAGAACAATATGACTAAGTGTAAATCATAAATCATTGAGGAAATAACAGCAAAAATACCCCAAGGGGTCCAAACAAGTCGGCACGAGGCCCCAAACACGGCTTATAGCCCAAATATAGCAATAGTCTTTAGAACACAATTTAACATATGATTTAGAGTAAAATACGCAACTCAATAGTTTCCGCGGAGAGGACCAAACCCAATCCAAAAATCAGTGTGCGCCACATACTCGTCATCCGACATGTGCGTCATTCTGAAAACAGTGAGAAATATGGAGTCTGGGGTTTCATACCCTCAAGACAAGATTTATAGTCATTACTTACTTCTACCGTGCCACAACACTAATCCACGATGCTCTTGCCCCTCAAATTGGCTTCCAAATACTCCGAATCTAACAAAAATCAGATTAACACCATCAATATACGCTAACGGAACAAAACCCAATCGAGAGATACAAATGTTAGCAAAATTTTTGAAATTCGGCCAAATTCGAGCCCCTAGCCCATGTCTCGGATATCAATAAAATTTACATCACAAGAATCCTCATCCTCCCACGATTCTATACATACCAATAATTACACAATCGGACCATAATTGCTCACTCAAATCACCAAAAGAATTTTCCAAATTTCCTCCCCATTTTCCCAACTTTTCCATTTTAATTCTTCAAATTACAAGCCTAATCCATTACAAAATAACATAGAAACGAGTTTTATAGTCTGGGAACTTACCTCCACTGAAGAGCTTCGAATTCTTTATTCAATTTTGTCTCTACTCAGCTAAATCCGCATGCAACAATGGAAGAATGACTAAAATTTCGCGGAGGCACAATTTTATGTTGTTCTGCCCAGTTAATACGCACCTGCGGATCTTTCCTCGCACATGCGGACCTGCACCTGCGGTCCCAGGTGCGCACCTGCAAAAACCCACTAACGGTCCAATTCTCGCACCTGCGGTGCCTTCTCCGCACCTGCGGACCTTTCCTCGCACCTGCGGTCCCAGGTGCGCACCTGCGAAAACCCACAAATAGTCCAATTCTCGCACCTGCGGCTTCGCAGGTGCGGCCAACTCTTTGCGCTCGCGGACTCCTCCTGCCTAGCCTCTTTTTGCACCTACGCATGGACCTTCGCACCTGCGGCATCGCACCTGAGGCTGCCCATCCGCAGGTGCGGCCACACCAGCAGCTTAACACCAGCAGCTATTTGCTACAAATTTCCTAAGTTCAAACCTCCGCCAACCATCCGAAATCAATCCCGAGCCCCTCGGGGCCCCAAACAAACATAACAAAACACCCCATAGCATCATTCAAACTTATTCGAGCCTTCGAAATACCAAAAACAACACGAAAACACCAAAATTGCATCAAATTCAAGCCTATGAACTTTGAAACTTCTAAATTTCGCCAAAGATGCCGAAACCAACCAAAACACATCCGATTAACCTAAAAATTTGCACACATATCTAAAGTAACATTATGAACCTGCTCCAACTTCCGAAATTCCATTCCGACCCCGATAGCCTATTTTTCACTGCTGACCGGAAATCGACAAAAACTAACTTTCGCCAATTCAAGCCTAATTCTACACCGGACATCAAAACTTCATTCCGAACACACTCTTAAGTCCCAAATCACCTAACGAAGATATCCTAGCCATAAAATCCACATTCCTAGGTCGTTTACCAATAAGTCAACTCCCAGTTGACTTTTTTAACTATCAAGTTAATTTAAGAGACTAAGTATCTCAATTCTCACCACGACCACTCCGAACCCGAACCAACCGACCCAACGCAACATAAATAGGCTAAGCACCATATAATAAAGCATAAATAGGGGAAACGGGGGAAACGGGGAAAATCTCACGGAACGACCGGCCGGGTCGGTACATATTGTCACTGTATGTGTTTTTGTGCCTTGTCTCTGATCTTTAACATCTTCTTCCAAATTATATTACCCGCATTACATTTTTACCCGGATTGAGTAGTTATGAACCTCCACCATTTCTTCATAGCAAAGAAGTCCCTGATTGACATTAGACTCCTAGTTCCCATGCCTTCTTCCTGTTTAGGAAAACACAAATTCTTCCATTAGCTCTAATGATACCTCTACTTGTCATATGAAATATCTCAAAAGAATTTGGCTAGGTACCTCTCAATTTGGTTGAAAACAATTTTTGGAGGTTCTCTAGTAGCTAATGAATACAAACGTTGATATTGGAGGGCTTGTTTAATAAGAACAACTCTCCCATCAATAGATAATAATTTCCCTTGGCGACCCTCCGTCTTTCTAACAATTTTGGTAATTGCATCCCCAAAATATGCAATCCTCTTTCTTCACAAATAAAAAGGACATTCAAGATATGTAATAGGAAATTCAGTATGTCTAAAACCTGTGTTGGCCTTAATGTCTTGAATCCTTGTAGAGTTAGTTCTAGGTACTACTAGGAAGCATGATTTTGTCACATTCACTAATTGTCCAGAGAATTCCTCATACTTCCTAATTTGTTGCATGGTAAGATCTACATAATCTTGACTACGAGAGGAAAATGTCATAACATCATCTACATAAGCAAGATGAGTGATTTGTGGCCCAGTTCTATGCATAAACAAACCTCTGAATTGGTTGTTAGATCCAAGCTAGTTGAGAAGTGTAGAAAATACTTCAGCTCTAAGAATCAAAAAGGCATAAGAGAGAGGATCCCCTTTTTTAAGTCCCCTTGTTGTGTGGAAAAAGTCCCTTCCTATTCCCATTGATCAAGACCGAATACCAGTCATTAGAAATAGACTTCTATATCATGTCAACCAACAACTCCGAAAAAACAAACTTCCTTATCACTACAAGCATGAAATTCCAATTCACCCTATCATAGGACTTAACCATGTCTAATTTAGAACCATATTACCATCTTCATTTTCCTTATTTATATCACGACCCAAAATCCTATCGGAGTCTTGATGGTGCCTAACGCTTTTAGTTATGCAAGTCGACAACCAATGTGCATAAAAAAACTTGAATAACATAATGAAATAGTCTCAAATGCGGAATAATATAAGTAACAGAAGTCAAATAACGGTACAACTAAAAAGTCCCAAAATCTAGTATCATCAAATACACAAGCTCCATATAATAAGTAAGTACAAGGTTTGAATCAAATACAATACTGTCCGAAAAACTAATCAATGGAATAACAGTGTTACACTAAATCTTCAATAATCCGTATCCGGCTCACAAACAACTACCACGGTCAGCAATACCTGGATTTGCACACGAAGTTAAAAGTGTAGTATGAGTACATTTGCCCCCATGTACTCAATAAATAGCAAGCCTAACTTCGGCTGAAAGCAGTGACGAGCTTGGCAAGACCCGATACTCACTTTCCACAAACAACAACAACAATAACATGTAAGGGAAAGAAAAGCATCTCAAATAATAACATGTTCAACTCTAACTCAATAAGAAGTGAAATAGGCATGTTTTTTAGGAATGATAGTCAAGGCATCAACTATTTTTACAGAAATCAGACAATCAGAGATTCATCAAGGTAAACTGTATTTTCAAGTTCCAAACATCAAGTAGTGACATAAATGTCAAATAGCATGCAGAAAGTACAACTTTATGCCTACATGTCAAATATACACACCAAATAAACAATCAACACTTTCACAGATAAATCAACAAGTACAAACAAATCTCAGCACATTCACAGTGCTTGTCACAAGTATCCCTCAGCGATACTCCCAACACTCTTATGGTGCTTGGATCAATGCCCTTGAATAATACTCTCAGCACTCCCACGGCCCCTGGAAAAATGCCCATGGACCATCACACACAGACAAACTCTTTTAGCACTATACGGGTGCTTGACCCAAGTCCCTCACCAAGTACATATATGACCCGTGTTCCTGCACTCAAAAGTTATTAGCTGGCTTCGAAGGGGAGGGTGCTAGCCCAAGTACTGAACGGATCTACCTTAATGTTCAATATCATTTAGCCCAATATTGGGCCTGGGTGCACGCGTCACTTGAAAAGCAATACCACTCAGCCCAATGTGGGGCCTAGTGCACTTGTCACCTCACTATCAATATCAATTGGTACTATGGCCCAATATTAGTCATCAATCCGCTCAAGTATTCATATGACAACCTTTCACGGAAACATAATTCAACATACCACATGGAATATATCAACGTACCACAATTCAGCTCAAACTCCGGTCACACTCAAGGACACCTACAACCTGTAAGATATCATATGAAATGTGCACAGAGCCCGAGACATCCACGTGGAAATAATATCATGATTGAAAAGTATGACTACAACTAAGGCAAATAGCTCAATATACCAAAGTATCCCTATCATGCCTCAACAAATAAGCAAATAGCGTAGACATGATTTCTAGTATGAATGATAGCTCATGTAGTCATACAAATGGAGAAGACAAGATACCAAAGAAAAAAAAATAGAAAAACAAGGCATATAATGGCCTTAGGTCTACCTGGATCATGAATAACACGGTGCATGAATATACGCTCACCATCCCGCATATAAGTCACCACCAACATATAACAAATATCATAGCCAATGAGAAAATTACCGTCAAACCAAGCTTAGGCAAGATACTTACCTCATCCGGGCTAGTCTTCAACATCGAATCACGTCAAAACATTGATCTAGCCCTCCAATTGTGCAAATTCAAGATAAACATCATCTGGGGAAGCCAATAACACCATAGGACCCGATTCCAATTTATAAAGCTTTGATCTTTGAAGAAATTTCCAACAATCAACAAAAATCCAACCCCGGCTCATATGCCCAAAAATCAAAACCAATAATAAAATCTGATGGTGTATAACCTACCGAGTCCAAATATGTAATTTGTTTCCAAAACCAAGTCCAAATCGGTAATCAAATCCCCAATATACACTCTCCTATAAGGTAGAAGAAAATCCCAAATTCCCTTCAAAATTCCAAGTTTTAGGTGTAAAAATCTATGGGTAATCAATATATAAAACCAAATCCAAATGAAAATAATTACCTCCAAATTAGTAGAGAAATTTCTCTTCAAATCCCATCTTTTTGAAGTCCAAGGCTCAAAATAGGAAATAATGGCCAAAATCCTGAGAATGGCAACTGAAATACTCTGCCTAGTTGTACACTACGCGAACACGACCTCAGGCCCGCAGTCGCGAAAAACAAAATCTAGCCCCTGAAAAACACTTCATTGCGAGAGAAAAATTAACCATGAAAACGTGAAGGCCAACTGACCTCTGAACTGCGGGAACGCAAGAGACCAAGCGTTTACATGAAAGGGTGCTGACCAACCTTCACCAACACTTTGCGAACGCGAAGCCATCTATCTGAATGTGATAGCCATCATCCAAAGTACTTCACGAATGCAAATACTTCATCGTGAATGCGAACAACATATCACCAGTCAGCCAAGACACTCTATGTGAATGCGACACTCAAATCGGGGAAGTGAATCACATCAGAGCAACAGAAGATCAACTATGCAAAACTCAACCTAAATGGTCAGAAACTATCTCAAAATGCACCAAAGCCCCACGGGACCCCATCCAACCATATCGAAAAGTCCGAATATATTATCCAAACACTTCCAAAGGCTCCAAACACTACGGGACATCAAAATCAAGAATTAGAGGTTAAGATCATTCTCTCAACTTCCAAACATTCCGTTCATGGAATGCATTTCAAGTAACACTTAGATATTTCAGATTACAACCAAATTTTGCATGTAAGTTCAAATTGAAAACACGAACCTATTCTAAGTTCTGGAACAGAAAATCTTAACCCGATAATATCAAAGTCAACTTCCGGTCATACTTGTGTACTCTCTACTTCTTCAAATTGTCAACTTTCGACAAATAGAGCCAAAACCTTCTAGGACCATCCAAATCCTAATACGGACATATGACTAAGTCCAAAATTACCACAAGAACCTATTAGAACCATCAAAATACCATTTCGAGGTTGTTTACTCAAAAGTCAAACATCGATCAACTCTTACAACTTAAGCTTCCGAATTAAAAATTACTCTTCCAAATCAACTCCGAACATATTAAAAATCAAAACCAGACATACACGCGAGTCATAATGAACCATATGAAGCTACTCAAGGTCTTAAACTGCCGAACAAAATTCTAAAGCTCAAAACGACCGATCGAGTCGTTACATTCTCCCCCACTTAAACATACGTTCGTCCTTGAACGTGCCAAGAGCCATTCTAAAATTGCCATAGTAACTGTAGGACTCATTTACACATGCCTTTGGATGATCTCATGTCACCAAACCATATAATCCCATCAACACAATCCTGAATGAAATATTTCCTTCGACCTTAGCTTGCAACCCTTAGAACCAAATTTGACAAACGACCGGCATTATATATATATATATATAATTATATATAATGCCGACCGTTTTGACTATTTTAGGCATGAACCCTCTTCTTGATGATTTACGTAATGTATTTGTAATTACGTGACTTACGAGGATGGTTGGTTTGTGTTCTTGGAAGTTTTGGATTGATTTGGGAGAGTTAGTCCTTGGTTGAAGTCTTAAATTGTAAGAGTTTATCAGATTTTGACTATTATGTAGATGACTCCAGAATGGTATTTTGATGGCTACAAAAGCTTTGTATGGTGGTTTTGAACTTAGGCGTATGTCTCAATTTGGATTTGGGGTTGTTAGGTCATTTTGACTTGTATTGACGAAAGTTGGAAAGATGAAGGTTTGGAAGGTTGATAGGTTTGACCGAGAGTTGAATTTGTTGATATCGAGTTCAAAGTTTTGTTCAAGAGTTGGGATAGGTCCATTTCGTCATTTGAGACTTGCATACAAGATTTGAGGTCATTCCAAGATGTTTAGGCGTGTTTGGTGTAGGTTTTGAATTTGGAAATATAGATTAGTTCCTTAGGCTTTAATTGAGGTGTGATTTGTGATTTTGATGTTGTTTTGTGTAGTTTGAGTCCTCTAGTAGGTCCGTGTTATGTTTTGGGATTGATTGGTGTGTTAAGACAGGTCCCAAGGGGCTCGGGTGAGTTTGGACCACCCGAAACGTGGTTGAACTTGGTTGAAGGTACGCAGGTCTGGTGTAATCGCACTTACAAAAAATGGATCATAGATGTGATAACGTATCTTCAGAATGTTGAGCCCACATGCGATGGAAGTGGCTGGGAGCTATGTCTGCAGATGCGAAAGATGGGGCACAGATGGAAAGGTGCATCTACGATGCTAAAGGCGTAGAAGGGCGACTGCGGATGCGGCTGGCTGACCGCATAAGTGGGAGGTTAGGAGCTAAGTGAGGAGGCGCATATGCGGTGTCCTAACCACTGAAGCGGCACCGCAGATGAGGTTAGTGTCCGCAAATGCATAATTGCTGGATTGAATTTAATGTCGAAGGGTTTGTCTATTATCTCATTTTTGGAGTTGTGGAGCTCGGCTATAGGCGATTTTTGGAGGGCTTTTCATCACAATTGAAGGGGTAAGTAATCCTTATTTGAACTTTATGTTAGATATTGTTTACCCATAGATTATTACACCTAATTTATGAGAATTAAAGGTGGGATTTTGGGCTTTTAGACTATGAGTTTGAAGAGTGAAATATTGATGATTTGAGGGTTGATTTGAGGTTGGAATTGGATGGAACATATAAATTTGGACTCGTACGAGAATGGGTGTTCAGGATTTGTGAGTTTTATCAGATTCCGGGGTGTGGACCCGGGGTTTACTTTTTGGATTGACTTTTCGTAATTGATTCAAGATCTTAGCTTTATTGTTTGGAATTTTTTCTTATTGCTTTTATTGATGATATTAAGTTATTTTTCGCTAGATTCGAGTCGTCCAAAGGTTGACTCACGCGGGAAGGGTTTCTTAGAGTACTGATTTAGCTTGATTGAGGTAAGTATCTTACCTAAAATTGCTTGAGGCATTAGTTTCCTGAGTTATTTGTGATAGCTACGTGCTATGGATGCGCATTGCGTGGGGTCGAGCCCATGTCCATGCACAAGGTATTATTCATGCTCGGGATAGTGATTAGGCTATGATATGCTTCGAATTGATTACTAAGCTTCATGTTGTGACGTTTCTTATATTTTTACCCATGTTGTGAGCTATTTGAACCATGTTAGAGGTTACTTAGAGGTTTATCTCCTAATTGAACCCTATAATTGCTATTTTTGTGTTGTAATTTCCTAATTTGAGCTATGATAATACACTTTGCACATGCATACACCTTAGCACGTCACATATACTAGTCCCGAAGTATGAAATTTTATATTCCTTGATCATGTACATGTAATCTTATATACCTGCCTTCTGTGTGCTGTGGATTGGACTTCTAGCACGTGAACACGCCGTGTGATTGATATTTTTTGGCACGTGAACATGCCATGCGAGTTGATATTTATGGAGCATGAGCATTCCATACGGGTTGGTATTTATGGAACATGAACATGTCGTTCGGGTTGATACGTATGGCATGTGAACACGCCTTGCGTTTGTGATTATTCGCACATGACTACGGCGTGCAGTTGATATTATGTCACGCGACTATGCCATGCAATGTGTGGATAAAGATCCATCCCCCTAAGATCACACTCTCATGTTTCTCTCTTGATTGTGTACACACGGTATGAGGATGGATGATCAGTGCTTTGGTTCAGTTATTGTGTTTATGAGGGAAGGCTAGCCAGTGCTTGATTTGGTTAGTCATTTCTTCTTTTCTTGCAATTACTTTGGTTGTTACTTGTTTTATTTGTATATCTTCCTTATATGTTGTATTGGTTACTGACCAGAGTATGTTAAGTTATAGTGTGCACCAAGGTTTTTTATCTGTGGTTCATGACTTGATCTTATCATTGTTTTGTACTTGTTAGATATTATGAACTGTATAGGTGAATTAATAATTTTTGCATCTATTACCTCGCCAAGTTTTGTTATGATACTTGTTGAGTACATGGGGTCGATTTTATTCATACTACACTTTGCAGTTAATTGTGTAGATCCAGTTGTTGGACAGAAACATGGTGAGCTGTAAGAACTTTGGAGAGACGAGGTAGAGCTGCATCTTAACTGCAGTCTTGGCATCTCTTTTCTTCTCTTTAGTACTGTTATTTTCATTCAGACAATATTGTTATACGTATTCTAGACTTGTACTTTCACTTGGAGCTCATTACATTGTATTTACCAGTTCTAGGGGATTATTGTATTTCGACGCAGTTATCTATGTTATAAGCATTAGACTTATACTATTATGTTATTGCTATTATTAAGTTTCGTTGTTGTTATGATGGCTTGCCTAGCAAGAGAGTTTGGCGCCACCATGACAAGTTGGTGATTTTGGGTCGTGAGAACTGTATCAATCTCAATAAGTTGTGTGAAATCATAAGTATACTCCCAATATGCACAATGTACTATATAACTTGTATGCCCATAGCAATATCTTTTAACCAATATAGTTATTTGTTACTAAACCCGGTATTGATAGTATACCTTATGACACATAAAAACTTGTTTCAACCCTTCACAATACTGAAAATGATGAAAGAACCGTGTAGAAACTCATTAACACCTATCAAATCAATAAGTCATGGAGTTCTCTCTCTCAACAAGAACCACTACCAAACTCCGAGCTGATCAGTGACATTCTTCGTCCAACATATGTTATACAAATCCGATAGCAGTGATTTCAGGTCCAATAACCTCATCTCATCCAGTATAAGATACTTGATCGACATGCCACATCAATTACTATCAAGAACCTCATACAACATGATCTGTGCACCAATAAGCAACCATCCGCATATGATCAATAATGGAAAGAGAACAAAAAGGGAACTATCTCAGAAGTTCAATAGATACAACAATAAGGGCATAATGCTATGAATTCATCCCACAAGGGAGAAACAAAACACACAAAACAAACACAATGAATCCTATCCAACATAGTTGTTGCGGCGTGCAACCCAATTCACACATAATACCATTCCAGTGTTCAACCTAATCTACATATATCAATCCACATGGGGATACCCATCGATCCATAACACTCATGCTCACCAAACACATGTGTAACAACAACAAGATTGTAAAAGGCATACACATAAACATAAGGAGATGGATATAATAATGTGCTATAAAAAAGCCAAGCACGACTAAGGTGCAATAAACAAATCAACATCTCAAGAGCCATCACTCAAATATTGCCACAAGGCCTAAACAGAACCATAACATGCATATAAATAATTAAGTAGTCTCGCAAACCATCGTAACATAAGGAAGAAACACATGAAATAGATCAAGGCAGGAATAACATCCATTTTACCCGATTACACACTCGTAGAAAGATGCTATGCTGAATGAGCGAATCCAATCCAGTGTAGAATACCCTATCAAAGGGCCTCAAACCGATTCGGATCATTCCAAAATGGGCCAATAGATTTCCAAAAGTCCCTAGTGACCCTAACCCTGACACATATAATTTGTTGTCAAATACTGAATACACTTCCATAGTCCACAACCATAGCGTATAGTTTGTTTCTCAAAAAAATAATCTCCAATTTTTGAGAGTACTATAATCTCCATACCTGATTTCTAACCCCTCTCTCCAATGGCTGACACGTCACGCATACACAATCACCCTATGGGAGATACTCGCATAACCTTACGCATCGAATAGCAAAACCTGAACATCAATGGCTACCATCCATGCGATTCATGTAGTACTAGTAAAGCATCCGCAATCAATATACAATGCATCTTTCACAAAATACACCCTTCTCAGGCGATACAAAATAGTGCAAGCATTCTCTTCTAATATTTCCCATGCCTTTCTAGAACTCATGACATTCCTTTCGAGACTAAATTGCAACCTTGTTCATGGAATCCTAATTCCACACAGCTCAGTGCATTATCATTCTACTATGCAAAAATACGAGAATCCCATTATCAACTCTGAATCACAAATAGGATACACATCCTCTCGACCAGAAACTTTCCACTTAGCACAATTCAAGAGAAAATCACAATATGCAAATTAACGGTAGAAGACACCAATCGCAAGCTGTGATCAAAACCATCGCAAACTCTTCAGAATCCATATGCACACAACCAAGCCAAGCAAACTGCATCCATCTAAATCATATAAATCACACAGACTGCCAAACCTGATAGAATTACCGTAACAACACCTACAAAGACCGATAATACCAAATGAAATGATCACTTTCATTACAATGTTGACCCAAGCACTGCTAACCGGACCCAACTTCTTCAGATCACTCATGACACGCCTTCACGACAACACTACTCTTCCCAAGTATACTATGGATCTCAATCAAACGTCATCCAAATTGATTCCAACATGAAATCTCGTTGTCCTAAAGCTCGTGATCCACTTTCCCTCTTATACGTCCATAGTACCTCCAGCCCACATACATGTTCTGAAGAAGCCTTCTATGAATATGAAAATTTTCCTTCCATCTCTCAAACACAGCCTCGCAGAACCGATAATGTTACATAAATGCTCCAAGTCTCTGTCACAAACCAACACCAATCTCCAATCTTCAGTCATACACAAATCTGAAAATCCTTAGACACCACTTATAGCGTCTTGAATCTATTAAAACATTCTCGAGTGTCACCTACTTAGTCGTAATCCCGAATATATAACCAATCATGACAAAAGATTAGTGTTCCGTTAGCACATGACTACTTCAAAATAAAACAACCGCTCAAATTATTCCATTGTACACTACCTCCAAAGAAGATCGTTAAACATGAGTCCTCCCACAAACTTCATATATCACCAAGGTTAAATACAACATGCATGAAGCAATTCCTTGCCTTAACTATCCTCAAGGTCATCCTCATAGTATCATATACAACCTGCAAGCGTACTTTAGTACAAAATCTATAAACACCCGACTAGGTGACCCAATCGTCGATGGTAGACTCTCCCACGTGGCTTTAATCCAAACTCACATAACCCAAGAGCCCATAATGACCACTCTTCTTTAACTGCCATATTTCAACATTGTTACTCAGTAGAATTCCTAATAAGCGCATGTTGCACCAATCATAATGCATACCAAGTTATGCAATCTTCCTCAAGTGATCTGAACCCATATCGTATCACATGCATCCCATGGGGTAGAAGGTAAACCTCTTCATAGAAATCTCATAAGAAATTAGGCAATCCCCAACCTTCTCACTTGGAGATAGCCCACCTATGTGACCTTATATCAACATCTTTATTTTACCTGCCATGGTGCAACACTATGTAAGAAATGACTCCTCCCAAGTCCACACTCTTCTACAAGTCGCAAGAACCTATTTGATTCCACCAATGAACAACTAGAAGACCCTTCAGTAATTCCCAACACAAGACGGTATGTGCACCAAGATGATAATCAAACCTTGACATTCCCTTAGTAGTTAAAGCAAACCTTTCTTGTCAAATTCTAACTCCAAAAACGTAAGAAGCCGCCACCAATATGAAATGACCTTAATGGTCCATAATGACCTCATATCATCAAACATCCTAAAAAACTATGGTAATTCTAGCACAAAATCCAAAATGATACACTTCTTATTTCACACCGGCATAACCATCTTCTGAAGTAACCACTTGTTCCTGGATGCTAATTATTGACCTGCTGACAATCAAACATCATCAGAGATGCCCAATAATGCTGCCTCAAATCACGATGCCTCTCTATAACACCTGGACGAATAGAATACCACAACTACGAGCCTCCTCAAGGATCATCTCCCTCGAATCATCAATACTGGGAATGCAAATCCGACGCGAAAGTCGCAAGTACACCATCCACACTAAGAACCACCTCCTTAACACTACCTCGCAACACCGTGTCCCTGAGGACAAGCAAAATAGAAACCATCATACTGACAATCCTTAATGTTCTCAAACAATGATGATTGCGCAAAAACACAAATAAGATCCCTACTCAACTTAGAAATACCCACTCTCGTAAATCTATCGACTAAGGCATGTACATCCATAGCCCAAATGCCTCACCTCCAATGGAACAAATATCAAACTCTGAATTGTGAACTAGATAATCCTTCTCATAAGATGCTATGACAACAAGTTTAAGAAATCACCCTACCATTTTACACCCACACTACATCAAGATCAATGCGTGGATCATGACAATACATTGTATAAGGATCTAAGCTCGTGCGCAATACAAAACTGGAGTGGAAATAGGGCGACAAAGTGACAATGGTAGTCTGACCTCAAGCATAAGGGAAAAACATACTGCACCACATCTTTTCATCATCAATTCTCCAATTGATATCAAGTACTCAAAATCGTGTATAATGAGTAGGAATGACTTGGAGATATAGGCTTCAAGCCGAGATAAAGTTGCACGATAAGAAATCAAGAAAGGGGAAGTTTCCTAAAGCCCTATAGCCTTTTGAAGTAAGTACAGACGTCTCTATACTGATCTGCAAGACTCTACTAGGTCTGCTAATGACTCGTGAAACATGTGCAACCTAGTGATTTGATACCATCTTGTCACTATCCAAAATCCCACAGAAGCCGTAGTGATACCTAACATTGCTTTCTAGGAAAACCAACAACCACCGTGCATAAATAAACTTGAATAATAGAATGAATAATCTCAAATGTTGAATAATATAAGTAAGAGAAAACAAATAATGCTACAACTGAAAACCATCCCAAAATCTGGTGTCATCGAATACATGAGCTCTACAGAATAAGTAAATAAAAGGTCTGAATCAAATAACATACTATCAGAAAGACTAATTAGTGTTAATATGAAATACAAAAAGGGAATATGACATACTGTCCGAAAGACTAATTTATGTCCTTAATTACTTCTTCTTTTCATTTTGCTATGACAATTACTATGAGTAACTAGATTTTATCTAGGTTTGTGATCCAACCCTAATGTGTAAAACTTACGGGTATTTAATATTAGCGTTTGCCCTTGATTGGATTGATGATATTTAGCCTTGTCTATTCTTTATAATAAGAATTAATGGTTGAAAATATTGAGTCATGACTATTTGACTTTGTTCTTACTTAAGCAAGAGGAACTTAGTCTAGGAAAACATGGCTAATAAGGAATTGAGCTAGTTAAAGTTTTGATAAGTTTGATTAAAGGAGTTGAACTAGATATAGGGATAATCCAACTTGGACTCACATTCAATTGCTTTGCTACCCATTTTGTCTTGATAAAGTCAATTTGAGAATAATCACTTTTTAACCAAAAGGTATGGGTACTTGTGTATTGAGAGTCATAACAAACTCTGATCTACCAAGCAAGCATAGATTTAATATGCCTATTAGGTTTACACATAGGTTAAGGTTATAACCCTAGGCCTTTCTGATAAAAAACATCGAAAACATTTCAATCATTATTTTCTCATTAGTTAGTTAAATCTCTTAGTAGTTAATTTATTAACAGTTACCCGCTTTTTTTTGATTGATCAGTTTAGTTATTTCTAGTTTCTTTCTTGAGTGCTTACGTCAACACCCACTTTAAACTCCCTATGGATTCGACTCGGACTTGCGTTGGGCTTTATTCCTTAATTGGGTATGAATTGGATGTGATCAATTTTTGGCACAGTTGCTGGGGATTTTACGGTGTTAGCTATATACTTGAGTATGGTTCTTGAAATATATTCTTTTACTTTCGTGATACTAATTTGTTGAAGTGATTGTAGGTTCCAATTAGCGAACAACAAACTTGGAAACTTTACATTGGGAGAGACGGATGGAGAAGAGGAGAAACTTGATGAAATGCCTCAAGCTCCACAACAAAACCTCCGAGGGCGTGGGCAACAAGACAATTTGCCTTCACCTCCCCCACCACAACCACCACCACAACCACAAGGGGCGCAACATCAGATTTTGCCCAATGAAGGACATGCAAGTGCCATAGTCCCCCCCTCACATTAGGGAGGGAAAAATTCAAATTACCAATATGATTCTCACTTTCCTCAAGCAACGAGGTTATTTCACCGGGGAATGCTTACAAGAATTTGAAGGGTTTTTTCGATACGTGTTGGGGAGAAAGCAAACAAATGTATTCAAAGATGCTTTCCGGTTAAGGATTTTTTCCCTTCTCACTAAGGGTAAGGCTTTGGATTGGTTGGAATGCTTGCCTAATCATTCCATTCATACATGAGATGAAATTGGCAGTGAAGTTTCAAAGTTCTTATATCCCGGGCACATGGCTACTATACGGGATAAAATATTGGCTTTCAAGCAAGAGCCTAATGAACCTTTGCATGAAATTTGGGAGCGGTATCGAAATATGATGAAGGAGTGCCCAAACAATGATATGACCGACAATATGATCGAACAAACTTTACGTGGTATAAACACTGTGAATCCATGTGTGGTCAATCAATTGGCCATAAGCAATTTTATGAAAACACCTTATGCGGAGCCATGTGAGATTCTTGATGAGATGACAGAAATTTCTTCATCTTGGAAATCCTGAGCTAATGTTCCCCAAGGTAATCCCAACATGATCCATCTTCATAAAGAGTTGCAAGACCATGGGAAAGCTATTGCCGAATTGAGCACAACCGTGACTCAACTCGCTAAGGCTCAACTTTATCAAACCCAAGCTCCTAAGAAACTTCTTGCTATGGAAGAAGTGAATGTCTTAGCCAACAAGAAGAGGACTAAAGATCCACAATTTCAATCCCAGGTGGAGAATTATGCACATGATGATGGTAGCTATGACCAAGATCACTCTTATCAAGAGAAAGAAGAAGAGGTACCATTTTTGAACAATTACCAAAGGCAACAGAGCAATATTTGGGGCTCCAATCAAAATCAATGGCGTTCTCAAAGTAACAAAGGCAGTTGGGGTTCTAACAATCAAGGGAATTGGCATAACAACAACGATAACCAACAGAATTGGGGAGGCAACAATAAAGTAAATTGGGGAAACAATAATAACCATGCAAATCGAACTTTGGGTTTTCAAAGACCCTAATATTCCAACAACCGAGAAACCCGCCTCTTTATCCTTCCCACGGTTCAAGTACTTCAAGCAATGAAATGGGTCATATTGAGAACATGTCCAAGAAAATGATGGAAAAGAATGCAGATTCGGATGCCCAACATGCCCAACATGCCTCACATACCACGTCAATCTTTAATATTGAAGTTCAAATGGGAAAATCTCTCAAGCTCTTAATACTCGTCCTAAGGGTGCATTACCAAGTGACACGGTAGTGAACCCAAAGGGTGGTAAAAATATGAGACATACTATGGTGATTATCACAAAAAGTGGAAGAGGCGAGAATGCACCCACCTCAAATGAAAAGCAACTTGTGGATGATGACCAAGTGATCCAAGAGGAGGAAACCCATGAAATGATGTTCAATTACATGATGATATTCTAATTAATATTGATGATAGTGTGGAGGATACCAAAGAATAGGTGAACCCATCTAGGAAACACATTATTGACATACCAGAACTGGTAGTGCCAAAGTCTAAGGCACCCTTGCCAAAGCCTCCACCTCCTTATCCTCAAAGGCTTGCTAAGCAAAATGGTGAGAACCGATTCAAAAAGTTTATTCAAATGATGAAAGGTCTCTCTATCAATGTGCCATTGGTGGAAGCTTTGGAATAAATTCCCGGTTATGCCATGTTTATGAAAGATCTTGTGCCCAATAAGAGCTCAATGAATTTTGAAACAATCACGGTCACCCATAAAGTGAGTGTAATTGTTCATTCCATGGCTCCTAAGTTGGAGGATCCTGGTGCTTTCACAATTTCTTGTACTATTGGAAGTGCCAATCTTTCTAAAGCTCTTTGTGATCTTGGGGAGAGTATCAATTTGATGACTTATTCTTTATTAAAACCTTTGGCGATTGGGAAACCAAGACCCACCTCTATGAGGTTGCAAATGACCAATCGCACTATAAAGAGGCCAATGGAAGTGATTGATGATGTTTTGGTTTGAGTTGATAAATTTCTTCTTCCGGCAGACTTTGTGATTCTACATTGTGAGGTTGAATATGAAGTGCCTATCATTCTTGGGAGTCCTTTCCTTGATACGGGTAAGGCCCTTTGTGATGTCGAAGCCAGAGAACTCACTTTTCGGGTTGGTAATGAACAAGTGGTATTCCATGTGTGCAAGTATATTGATGATACTAGTGCTAAAATTAATGTTGGTGACATGTTCGAATCCGTTTTGCACAACTTTAACGATGATGAGATGGAGGGTTTCATGGAATGTGTGAATTCATTGCAAGGAATGGGATCTTACAATTATGCACCCCGGAGGTTGTCAATGGATCTTGAGAATAGGAAGACGCTCCTACAAAGCCTTCAATTGAAGAGCCACTAACCTTGGATTTGAAACCATTTCCACCTCACCTTCAGTATGAATTTCTTGGCCCTTGTTCCTCTTTACCAGTTATTCTTTCCTGTTGTTTGACTAACGTGCAGGTAGATTTCACATTGGTGGTCAAAAGAGGAAGATATCTATTGGATGGGCTTGGGAAGATATTCGGGGTATAAACCCCACATTTTTCATGTATAAGATTAAATTGTAAGATGGTGCAAACCCTCCATTGAACATCAATGAAGACACAATGAAGTTATGCAAAAGGCGGTCAAAAAAGAGATTATCAAATGGTTAAATGTCGGGGTTGTCTACCCTATTTTCGATAGTTCTTGGACTTCTCCGATTCAATGTGTCTCAAAGAAGGAGGAATGATGGTTGTTACCAATGATAAGAATGAGTTTATTCCCATGAGAACGTCACCGGTTGGAGAGTTTGTATGGACTATCATGAACTCGATAAAATCACAAGGAAGGATCACATTTTTCTCCCTTTCATGGATCAATTCTTGATCGGTTAGTCGTCGTGCCTTTTATTGCTTTCTAGATGGTTGCTTGGGCTACAAAAAAATTCTCATTGCTCCGGAATATCAAGATAAAACCACCTTTACATGTCCATATGGTATTTTTTCTTTCAAATGAATGCCTTTTGGATTATGTAATGCGCCAACCATTTTCAACCGTTTATGATGGCTATCTTCATGGACATGGTGGAAGACTACCTTGAGGTCTTCATGGACGAATTTTCGGTGGTTAGGGATTCAATTGATGATTGTCTTGCTAATTTAGACAAAGAGTTGGCTAGATGTGAGGTATTGGTCCCAAATGCACACTCAAGTATACGTGGTCGACAAGTAATATAGGATTGTAAGTCCAGATATCGTACCCACAGGGACTTGTTTTTCCTCAGAATGTATGATTTAACATGTCAAACCAATATAAGGGAAAGCATAATGTATGATTTAACATAATATGCCGGCATCAAACATGTCATAGGGTATTTCTAAGTTACTCAGTTTCTTCCTAAGTACTCAAAAAAAAATTTTAAAGTGCCCGGTTCAAGCTACACCCTTGGAAAAGAACCGGTGCCCAAAGAAAAACCAAGAGATACTCCCTACCTATTCTAAAAAAAACAAAAAATCTTTTTGGAATTTTTTTTTTCGGACTTTATCTCTCAAGAAAATTGTCCAACAGATCCATCGTTGGGAAAAATCCGAGATTTTTCTAAAAAACAATAATTTTATACAACTACACCTCAGAAGGTAGTTTCCACACCCCACACTTATATTATGCATAGTCCTCGATGCATGATCATAAAGAAAAATATTAAAACAAGGGTGATAAATACTCCCTGAGACCCTCTCGGGCCTAGCTCGGACATGATTCTGAATCTTTAGAGTCGGGATGACCCCACACTTAAGCTCAAACATTCCCCTCGGCTTCAACTTTTGGTTACTCAGACTTCCCTACTCTGCAAAATAAAAACAACACAAAACTGACACTAAAAAATAATGAAAAGATATACAGGCTGGGTTACCTCCAAACAAGCGCCTTATTTATAGTCGTGGCACGACTCTGCTACTTCACCACTTTTCCTTACACTTTGAGGATATGAATTGCGTCCCCAATTTTGCATCAATTTTTCTGTCACGTTCATGGGGTGGTGGTGTAAAAATGAAGGGACCAAACAATAGGTATCGCATCTTGCACTTCTTGGCCCTTAGGTGAGGGATGTCATTTTGTCTCCTTGGCATCACAAATTTCAGAATATAAACACTTTGTTCCTCATCCATTGACTCCTCTATATGCTCGACTGGATCAATTCCCATGTCACCAACCAAACACAATGTTGAAAAGTGTTTAGAATGAGGTCCAATACGCTCCAACTCAAAAACTGCATTATTTTTGACATCCTCTATTTTATACTCTTCATCAACCTTGACATCATTAATAATTTGGTCGAATATCTGGATCTCTTTCTGCTCCACAAGCTGGCCAGTATCTACAAATATTGATGGTAGGGTATCATACACCTCAACCTTTTTATTCAATTGAGCCTGCAGGTCATGGATATCTGAGCCAAATTGGTCTATCTCTTGCCTGAGCTCAGTTCTTCCTTCTATCAGTTGCTCTGTCATATTTGAAAGACCATCACGAAGAAACTCATGAGATTTTATTAGTTGAGCTTGTTCCTCTAGCCAAGATTGGCTCATTATATCTGCTTCTTCAAAATTGTCTTCTGGTGGGAACTCGGTCTCTTCGTCGAGTTGAGGTTCTTCTTGGAAATTGGCCATTAATTCATCCATTTTAGCCTGGAGTCTTTTGATAGCTAAGGTGTCAAGAACTTGTTTCTCGACTATCATGTTCTGTTGCTCCGCTACTTGTCTCATCAAGTCCATAATACGAGCCACGCTTTCCATAACCTCCACTTCCTTGCTCCTATCAAACTCATTAACTTTATTAGAAACATTACACTAAAAGCTCTGAGAAGGATAATAAGAATTAGGACAACCATCCCAATAGCCACCTTGACAACCACACACATTACAAAAATTCCACACATTAGATTGAGATGGACAATATTGCCACATGTGTGGTCCTCCACAATATGGACAAGGATCGTCATAATAAGAATACCACTATTTGACCAATTATCATTCCAAGATGCCATGTCAAGAAAGATAATAAAATATTAAATTAAAATACAAATAAAAAATAAAAAAAATAAAAACTTAAGTAGACAAAAGTAAAATTCAATCTAGTAGAATAGTTTATTTCTAAGTCCCCGGCAACGGCGCCAAAAACTTGTTGGTTGATTTCCCAATGCACACGCAAGTGTACGTGGTCGACAAGTAATATAGGATTTTAAGTCCAGATATCGTACCCACAGGGACTTGTGATTAACTATCAACTAAATTAAACCCAAACAATTAATCTATTCAAGCGAATACTAAAGTATGAATACTTAACTAAAATTAATCTAGAATAATAAGCTATGAAATTAAAGAAACAAATTGGCAAAATTAGACAAGAATTCAATAAGCGCCGATATTCTAGAACTATGGGTTAGCAAACAATCCTGTTGAGTTTTCCACTTAAATCGTCTAATTAATTTATCTGGTTTATTGATTTACGAGGTTAATATTGCTCGTAGCTTTCTCCCGAAGTACAACTCGCCTATTCAAGCTAACCTAACGTCTATATTCCTATGAAATTAGGATTAACAAGAACGCATTAATAATTCTCGTATAATAACCAAGCAAGGCGATTAGGTATATTCCTATCCTAACCGCAAATCCGCTCCCCTGAAGGGTTAAGATCTTGCTCTACCCAATCTTATATGCAATCTAGAATTCCCTCTCCCGAGTTCAATCCTATATTCATAGATAGTATTCAATTGGTAATCAAGCAATCAAATAATTAAGCGCAATATTGAATAAATAAACCAATATGATACAATAATAAGAACAATTCAAGCTTAAAACTACAACGTTCATGTAGCACCCAAAACTCTAGAACTAATAAACTATGAAATTAAAGGAAGAGAAGAGAAGAAAAACTAGGTAGAAGCCTCCTTCAAGTGTGGTGTGTGTTCCTGCATGTGAAATCCCCCAAATTTGTGTTTTTGGGTCTATTTATATATTTTGGGACAAACCCTAAACGTGTAGGATATTTATAGTCAAACCGGGAAACACTTAAAACCTTCAAAAGTCGGACTGGGCCGGATCAGGGATCAGGCGTTACAGGCCAAACACCTGGCTAACGCCTAGCCAGGTCTGGGGTTATGGGTCAAACGCCCCCCAAATGCCTGGTCTTACCAGGCTTTATAGCCCTAACGCCAGGCTAAAGCCTGGTATGACCAGGCTTTACAGCTCACACGGCCGGCTATAGCCAGGTTCACTCCTTTTTGACTCTTTAGCGTTTGACGTTTATGCATCCATTTAGCTCGGCTTCCATCTCCAATTCACCTACACATGAAATAGACTCCATTATGCACATACGACATGTATTTTTATCATTAACGCACATAAAATGTAAGGCACATAATGCTTTAAACCATGAATTATAGCCACACGTCATGAGGAAACAAATTTGGTACTCAATTGGGAGAAATGTCATTTCATGGTTGAGGAAGGAATTGTCCTTGGCCATAGATTTCAAATAATGGTATTTAAGTGCATAAGGAAAAGATTGAGGTAATTTTTAAGTTTCCACCCCCACCTCGGTAAAGAGTGTGCAGAGTTTCTTGGCCCATGCGGGTTTCTAATGGCGATTTATCAAAGAACTTTCTAAAGTGGTGAACCCCTTGTACAAAATCCTTGAGAAAATACCAAGTTCCATTTCAATGATGATTGTATGACAACTTTTAAATGATTTAAGCTCAATTTGACAACTACTTGATAATAGGATATAATTATGTATTTTAGTCGCTTATTACACTCTAATTTACTGCACTTTAATTGTGTTTGAGCTTTAATCGCTAGTGTTTTGCACTAATTGTGTGTTTTATGCCATATAGGAGTGATTCCGAGCTATGTAGATGTTATGGAATGAATTCAAGTGATTTGGAGCTTTGAAGTCTGAGTAAAATCCCAAGAAATTAAGTTGGGATCGTGTTCTGGGATCAACGGATGATAGTTGAGAACGAACAAAGAATCGAGTAGGCATATTGCGCACTGTCTAGTAAAATGCACATAATTTTTCGCTCAGAACTCCATTTGGGCTCCACAATATATGGTTGGAAAGATAACTCAAAGGTATACAGATTTCATATTTTTACATTTTTCCAAATTCCAAATAGAACAGAGTGAAAAATGCACGACACAGAACACTGGCCAAAATCCGCAGCCAGATCCACGATTGAATCCGCGGCCACGGACGGGCTGCTGGGAAAACTGTCCTTTTTTCACGTAGGAGAAGGTATAATTGTTTGGGCCCAACCCTAATTGGTATATATACATGTAAAACAGTATTTGAGGACTTTTGACACACTTTTGACACAGATTCAACCTAAGGAGGCAAGAATACAATAGGAGCAAGGCGGGAAATTCTTCTACGAGTTTTTCACTTCCTTCTTCCTATTTCTATTATTGGTTATGAATTTTAGTATTTTAGTTTTACATGCTATTATGAATATCTAATTTTTTATCTAGGGTTTTTATGGAATCTCTTGGAGGATGAATTCTTGTTATGTTTTAATATAATTCAACCTATGAATTTCTCTACTTATTCAACTACATGTTTATTGTTGTTGATTGAATGGCCATCAATTGACTGTGCCTATTTATTATGTGTTTCTTGAGAAAGGATATATATTTAGGTGGTTGTTGAATAACGTCGCTCCTAACGAATGTGAGAAATCAATATAGAGGGTTTAAAGATAGGTTTAAAAATAACAAAGCCTTGGCGTGGTCATAATGAGTGGTTAGATAAAGACAACTAGAGTAGTTCAAGAGAATATGTCTAGTAAATTATTGTAGTTTCTCGAGAGAGAATTACGGCACCTAAAGTGCTCACGATCAGTAGAGAATACATAGGCGAAATTGTAGGGAACATAGCGGGAAGGATTCCAACATTCGGGGAAATCATAACTCTAGACCTCCTTAATTTAATCTCCAACCCTTAGTATCTTTAGTTGTTAATTTTCTACTTTAGTTTGTTAGTTAATTAGTTAGATATAAGAATCTTAATATTTATAACTTAGGAATTGTTCGAGCTTGTCTTTTTTGCGATATTGAACAGTTATAGCGAAACCTTAGTTCTCTGTGGGATTCGACTCCGGACTCTTAGATCGGATTATATTTGCAGTGAACGCTTATTCTTATTAGGACTAGAGTTGGGCGTGATCACTACTTCTATAATTACATCTCCAAAATAGGAGTTTGTCGTTCGAAGTCATGTGTAATGAAAGTGATGTCGCGGTTGGGGATGTTTTGGGGCAACGTATCAACAAAGTTTTTCATCCGCTCTACTATACTTGTAAAACAAGAATAGTGCCCAAGTCAATTGTAATTTTACTGAGAAGGATCTCCTTGCTATTGTGTTTGCTATAGAGAATCTCCACCCATACTTGATGGGTGCCAAATTTATTGTCCACACGGATCATGTAGTGCCTCGCTATTTTATCAGCAAAAAAGAATCTAAAGCTTGTTTGATGAGATGGGTGCATTTGTTACAAGAGTTTGATATTGACATCCAAGACAAGAAGGGAAGTGAAAATCAAGGGGGGGGGGGTAACTTGTATCATTTGGAGGAGGACGGGAGGCCCCATGATGGCCTTGAAATCAATGCCTCTTTCCCCGATGAGCAACGTTTGGCACTTTCAATGAAAGAGGTATCATGATTCGCGAATTTGACAAAGTTTCTTGTGAGTGGTATCATTCCGAATGAGTTCTCTTCAAACCAAAAAAAGTATCTCAAGAGAGATTGTCAAGACTACTATTAGGATGAACCATACATTTTCCTGATTTGTACGGATGGGGTAAGTAGAAGACGTGTGACGGAGGAGGAACAAAGTGATATTCTAGGGCTTGTCGTTCTTCGCTTTATGGTGGTCATCATGCTAGAGCAAGAACGGCAGCTAAAGTTCTTAGTTGTGGTTTTTATTGGTCTACTCTCTACCAATATTCAAATGAGTTAATGAAGAGATCTGATGAATGTCAATAGGCTAATGGAATCTCAAAGAAACATAGATGCCCCTTACAACCATCTTGGACCCAATTATGAGTCTAAAAGTGTGGTGGATTTTTTGAAGAGGAATATTTTTACAAGATTTAGGACTCCGCGGGCAATCATAAGTGATGGAGGGTCACATGTTTCCAACAAGGCTTTTGACATTTTACTTGCCAAGTATGGTGTTACTCATAAAGTAAGAACTACCTATCATCCACAAGCTAATGTCAAGTGAAAGTCTCCAACCGGGAGATAAAGAGTATTTTGTCCAAGACGATGAATGCAAATAGGATGGATAGATCTAAGAAGCTTGATGATTCTCTATGGGCAGATAGAATGGCTTATAAAACACCTATTGGAATATCTCCATATAGGTTGGTGCTCGGAAAATCTTGTCACCTTCCGGTGGAATTAGAGCACAAGGCAATGTGGCCTTGAAGAATTTGAATCTTGATTGAGATGTAGCCGCTAACTTGCAAGTTGCAGATTTGAATGAATTGGATGAATTCTAGTACCATGCATATGAGATTTCGTCCTTTTACAAAGAAAATATAAAATAATTTCTTGACAAGTATATTTGGAACAAGGAGTTCAAGGACGGTGTTCTAGTATTGTTGTTCAACTCAAGATTGAGTGTTTCTCGGGAAACTCAAATCAAAGTGGAGTTGTCCATTTGAAATTGTGTGTGTGACACCCTTTGGTGCTTTGGACATGAAGAACAAGAACAATGAAGTATTCAGGTTAATGGTCACTGGGTGAAGCACTATTTAGGGAACGTTGGTGAAAGCCCCGTGGTGGCAGTGGTTTACTTTAATCGAGGATGTTATGACATTACATTGTGTCATGATGTTAATAAGGCGCTTCTTGGGAGGCAACCCAAGTTATTTTCCTTTTTTCTCTTTTTGTTAGATGTTGTTTATTGTTTTTTAAATTGATTTGAAGTGTGCTACAGTGATCAGTGTTAGATATTGAAATAAGAGCTGAAGTTGTGTCCTGCATGGGAAAATGCAGACCACACTTTTACCAATGCGCTTGTAGAAGAAGGGATGTGAACCGCATAAAAATTTTCACCGCCGCATATTTGACCTACGAACCTCATTTTCAAGAGGCTGCTAAGATGCTAAATTGAAGGTCCTCTGAACTTTTCCCCCAATAGCGCAAAGCTATTTTTGCAGACCATCACAAATTATGAAATCACAGAAGTGCAATTTTAGATAAGTCACTAAAACTAGGTTGACAGACTTGCGGCCGCACTTGAAAAAGTGTGGATCGCACATTTTCATGAACTCCACCCCCCAGGTAACAGAGTGCGGACCGCATTTGGAAATTTGCGGTTGCACTCGCCTTCTTTCACCTTGCCCACCGTGTGAGTATAAGTAGCACAGTGGTGTACCCTTTTACACTTTTCACCACTTTCACCTCACAACTGACACTCTAAGAAGGAACTATGTGCTTGCACTTTGTGATCACAAACTCCCTCCCACACTCACTTTGATCCTATTACACAAGCACAATTTGTTATGCATCACTGAAATCCTGTTATCTTTTGAAGTTATTTTGGTTCTTTAACTTCTCTTTAGGTCTTCTGTGATTACATCCTCTAACTGTGTCTATGTTGGGTAGTTTAACATTAGATATTTGTCAAAGCATGCTTAGATAGGGTTGGGTTGTTGATTATCATGCCTTTACCATGTTATCAGTAGGATTGAACACTTAATTTTATAACCTAGGTAGAAAATACTGCCATCCGCCACTATTCTTAATTGTGCGGACCGCACTTGAAATTGTGCGGTCTACAAACTTCAGATTTAGGTAACTTGATTGCTGCCCTTATTGTGCGGTCGCACCTTAATTGTGTGTACCACAATTGAATTTTATGCGGCCGCAAAGGGAGGTCCACACTTTCGACCAGAGAACTTCTTCTCTAGATACCTGAGTAATTTTACTCAAGTGCGGACCATAAATATAATTGTGCGGACTGCAGTTGGATTTCTGCAGCCGGAAATGCGGGTCTGCACGTCTATCAGAGAATTCTCCTTGAGGATTTGGCACACATGTGCAGGAGTGAGGCCGCACTCTGATTTGTGTGGACCGCACTTGAAATTGTATAGACCACACTTGACCCATATCTACTGCATGCTGCAAACTTGAAACCCTACTGATTCTATGGTGTCCTCCAATGCAAACATAACTTTTAACTACTTTTTCAACTTGCATGACAACTGCCAAGTCTCTTTGTGCATATACAGTTAATGATGCAATTAAGGTAAAGAGGAAAGTCATCTATAGGAAGAGGAGTACCAGGGAAAGGTAGAGACATAAGTTCCATGCACCCAAGTGCACTGAAGGCCATATCAAAGAAAACAACTGTAGGTCGGGGGAGAGATAGAAGCCTCTAAGAGTCAAGTTCTTATGACCCGTCTAAGGAAGCCTCTAAAGGGAATTATGTGTCACTACCTAAAGAGAACAATGATGAATAGTCTAGTCCACAATGTCAGTCTGAGCTCCAAGTTGTACCCTTCATATCACAAAGAACCTCCCAAGGCTCAGCTAGCACCAGTCATGAGTCAAATACAGCTCAGGGCTCTGGTTCTGATGATGCCTTAGATGACGCAAGAGGGGGAACAGTTGCATAGGATGTAGTAGTTAGAACAAAGAATAAGGTGGTCTGGGAAGACCAATTTTTGATTCTACAAGACTATACAGACTTTCGAATGTGATAGAAGGAAAAATCCCTTACTCACAAAAGATAATTCCTCACCAAGGATTTAGACATATATAATCTGGCAATGTTGGAGCAGTTTACAAAGAGAAAGGGGTGGATGCAGTTTACGGATAAGCTAATAGATATCAAGGAACACCTTGTCTGGGAATTCTATGACAACACGACACATATTGTTAAAGGGACAAAGGTCAAAAAAGTGCGCAACCTTAAAGTAAAATTTGATCAACGCACCATGAACACCTACCTCATGGCTTGCGAAGATTCTTCCACCTGGGCCTACTCCCCCATGGATAGGTGTCGGAGTTACAATACTCCTGCCAACTGAGTTTTCAACTAAAGGTTTAGACCTTTGTGCGTACCAGACTTGACCCATTCCTAAATGATAACAACTTACCTTTGACAAGAACGGTCCTAGTAGCCTCTATCATGACCAGGTACCCGGTCAATGTGGGTTCTTTGATGTCGGCCAACATCACCTTTGTAGCTCAGGAAAGTAACACTTCCTACCCCTACCCCAAAACCATCACTGAGTATTTGAATGATTCGAAGGTAGAGTCCAAGCCATTTGATAATGCAGTCAAGCCAATTAGTCCCTTTTATTTGTATAAGTTGCAAGACCCTGGGAACCCGAAGAAAAGTACTCAACCTCCTCCTACTACTGGCCAGTCTAATGAGTTGGTAATAGTAGAGCCTGGGCCCTGTGAGATCCCTTCTACTTCAACTGAGCCTTCTTCCAGTGTTATATCTGTTATTCCTAAGCCATTATCAGCCCCTACTCCATAGCCTACACCAGCTCCGAGGATGGTCCCTTTCCCTACGGGCCCACTGTCTGCTTTACGGGAATCTTGACACTAGTGAGTCTTAACAACTTGATGCATATAGCTACTCTAGTACAGTTGTAGGGCAGACATCTACACAGCCGGACCCTTCTAGTTTTGCCATTAAGCTCATGAATGTGTTGGACAACTAGAAGTAGATTATGGTTACACCGGTCTATCATGGTGCAATGATTGAGCGGTTGACCAAGCAGGTGAAGAAGATGAGAAAGACACTGGCCAACAAGAATTCGGTTGACTCACTCCGAGCTGAGGTGACTAGGATAGCTGAGGCCGGTGACTTTCCATTTGACATGCTATTGGATCCCACCCAACCTCACCCAGATCAGCCTTTTTGTGATGATCCCGCTTTTCAGACTGAGGAACCTTGCTTTGCATCCAACACTGCCTTTGAGGTGCATGAGATGTTCAGCTCTTAAGTAGCCTCCCCCAGCTCTTACTGCTAGTGACACCGTGATGACTAAGGACCCTTAGGGTGTTTCTTTTCCCCTCTCTACTCTTTGATCTTATTTTTCTAAGCACTGGGGACACTGCTTCTTTATATTTGGGGGTTGGAGAGTTCTATTTTGATGACTGATACATTTGATGACACTAGGATGTAAATAATTGGATGATTTTATTCCGTTATCATTCGTAGTTTGTTATATTTTAGTAGTAATCTTTAGTTTTGATTGTTTTGGTAGTAATCTTTAACTACATGCTTATGGTTATATGGCCTACTAGGTCATGCATCCCGATCCCATAATAATAAATAAGACATTAAGGCTTGCTGCAGCGTGTAGCCCGATCGATAATATTAATAATAGATATAAAGCCAATATGGCCTGTTGCGGCTTGCAGCCCGATCCATAATATCACTATCAATTTGGCTCTTAGACCCCAACTCAGTCATCAATATCATAGTCTCACGGGATCACAAATCTCATACCACTTAGCCCGAACAATGATAACATGATGTAATACTAAATGATAGCAGAGACTGAGATATGATATGCAAGTGAATAAATATGACTGAGTACATAACTACAACTTAAGAAAATAACTCAACAATAGAAATGACCTCAGCGAGTCCAAAAAGAATAAGCACATAGCCTAAACATGATTTCTAACATGGATCACAGCTCAAGCACTCTAACACGTAGGAATTACATGGATAGAAACAATATACCAAAAAATCAACCGAGTCATAAATTACCACGGTGCACACCGACACGCCCGTCACCTAGCATGTGCTTCACCCCAATACCAACCATGTAACTTGTATTCCAGGGATTCTGATGCGAGGCTAGAATTCATGGTTTAACATGTTATATGCCCTACATTTTATGTGCGTTAATGATAAAAATACACTTTTTATATGCATAATAGAGTCTATTTCATGTGTAGGTGAATTGGAGATGGAAACCGAGCTAAATGGATGCAAATACATCGAAAATACGCTCAAGAGGCGAGGAGGAGTGCACTGGGCTATAGCTGGGCGCCAGAGCCCAAACGCCTGGACATTCCTGGCGTTAGCTAGGCGTTAGGGACCAAACGCCAGCCCTAGCCTGGCGTTATCCAGGCGTTATCCTCATAACGTCAGGTCCTTGTTTCGGTTAATTCCGAGTTTTGACAAGTTTAAGTGTTTCCCGGTTGGAATAGAAGTCTCCTACACGTTTAGGGTTTGTCCTAAACATATAAATAGACCCCTAAAACACAACTTAACGAGGATTGGAAGGCAGACGAAGGATTTGAAGAGAAGAAACCATTGAAGTGACAAAACATTGATTTCTACATCTTTTATTCATTACTTTGTAATTCAATTATGCAATTTATTTTGAGTTTGATTCTTATGAACATGTCTAGCTAACTTATTTAATCTAGGGTTTTGGTAGAACCCGTTGGGGATGAATTTATTGCGATATTAATATATTTTGGTTGATTATTCTCTATTTGTTCAACTACGTTCTTGTTGTAGTTGATTGAAAGGGCCCTCAATTAGCTGTGCCTATTTATTATGTATCTACTTGAGAGAGAGTGCATATTTAGGTAGTTGTTTGAACAACATCACTCCCGGAGTATAGACGAAAGTCATAACCGAGGGTTTAGAGGTTGGATTAGAGATAACGATACCTCGGGTGCAATCTAAAGTGAACTGTAATGCAATCTAGCTAGCGTAACTTGAGAGAGTGCGTCTAGTAAATTATCATAATTACTTGAGAGAGATTTATGGTAGATAGAGTGTTCATGATTGATAGAGACAACTAATCAAACTATAAGAAGTATCCGAGAAGGAAGTTCACCGACGGGGGAAACCATAACCTTAGACCTTTATCATAATTGTTTACAACACATTGTTAGTAATTGTTAGTTATTATTATTGTCAGTAGAATTAGTAAAACATCACCAATTTATATTAAAAAGTCTTGAGAGAATTGATTGAGTAAAAGTTGCGTATTCTAAAGACTTGATTGATACGTAAATTCCCTGTGGGATCGACTCTGGGCATAATACCCCGGATTATATTTGCAACGCCCGTTTAGTCTTTTATTAGACATAGTTGAGCGTGATCAAATTTTGGCGCCGTTGCCGGGGAATTAACGGTATTATCAATTGAGTTGGAAGAAATACAAAATTCTGAAATATAGTCAATTTTCTTTAAATTTTCGTTTTTACATTGAAAGTTTAACGTTTGCTAACGTGTTGCAGGTGCATGCCTAGAAACTCATCGAGGACTGGTGAAGTAATTGAAGCCTTATCAGACCCCGAGAAAGTTTTCAGGGCCATAAACCGGACCAACCGGAAAAGCAAACATCAACCACAAATTGAACAAATTGAAACCGACATGGAAGATCAACACAACCGGAATAATCATGGGGATGATGTGGTGGACCCAGTCGCTGAAGCTCCTTTATACGACTGGGCACAACCCACAGCTGAGAATTTGGCCACAGCGATATTGGTTCCTCAAATACAGGCCGAGTCCTTTCAGATTACAAATAATATGCTGCACCTATTGCAGAACAAAGGGCTATTCTCAGGGTCGTACAGTGAAGACCCCCAGCAGCATCTAAAGAACTTCCTGTCAATTTGCAAAACTCAAAGGCAGCCAAACGTCACTCAGGAAGCAATAAAACTGTTGTTGTTTCCATTCTCAGTGACTGGTGCTGCCCAGACTTGGCTTAACTCACTCCCCATCAATTCCATTACTACATGGGAGGAGTTAGTCAAGCAGTTCGTGAACAAGTTTCATCCACCCAACAAAACTGCTCAACAAATTGATGAAATCTTGAGCTTTAGACAGAAACCAGTGGAAACATTACAAGAGACATGGGAAAGATTTAAGAGTATGCTGGTTATCTGTCCACATCATGGCATTCCTGAGCAAATGTTGGGGCAGCGTTTTTACATGGGTTTGGCTGATACTGTGAAAGCAAATGTTGATGCTTCAGCTGGTGGAGCATTCCTGAGCAAATCGTGGAGAGAGAGCCAAATCTTACTTGATAAAATGGCACAGAATTCAGGATGGACAACAAGGAATGCACCCATTACTCCTGTAGTTCATTCAGTGCCATTCGATCCATCTAATACCATTGCAGAGAACGTGGCCACCTTGATAACACAAATGAGTATACTTACTAAGAAGGTGGAAGAATCAGGACAAAAATAGCAGGTACACATCGTTGACACAACCAGTGGGGGCTTATTCACATCTTGCATTAGTCAACCACTTGGTAATCACTGGAATACAGAATGTCATCACCCTCCTTATCCAGAAAATATGAATTATGTGTCGAATTATGGAAGCCAGAGACAAGGGGGCAGAACTGGGGTCAGCAAGTTCCACCATATAGACCACCTCACCAACACCAGAACAACGAAAATATGGGTGTCAGGGAACCACAAGGTAATACAGCACTGTATCAGAGGCCACAGGGTTATAATCATCAAAATCAACATCAATCATACTACCCTCCTCAGCNATTGGGTCAAATGCCAAAATCAGTGAGAGAGTAGATGTACATGATGCAGCTATTAAAAATATTGAAGTACAGTTGGGCCAGATATCTATGGCAGTGAACAATCGTCCTCCTGGGACTTTACCTGCAGATACTCAGGTAAATCCTATTGACCAGGTCCCAAGGCAGCTGATAGCAGTGACTCTTCGCAGTGGCAGAGAATTAAATTTGGAACTGGAAAGAGTTCATGAAAGCAGGCAGACAGAGACTATGGTACCCATGCCGATTGAACTTGATAA
>ML397526.1:31763-52870 GCA_005239525.1 Nicotiana knightiana | reverse complement strand
TGTGGTGTGCATTTTTAGTTTTAGTTTTAGTTTTTCATGTTTTTCATGTTGATATTATTATTTGTTTTAGAAATATGTGGACTCTTCCTGACGATGGATTTCCTAGACAGGTTTCTTGAAGGAAGTAAGTCTAAAGAAAATAACAAAAAGATTTTTTTTGTTTAGGTAGTGTAATAAATTCCCCTTGGTTTTTCTTTGAACCACGGTTCTTTTCCAAGGGTTTTTAATTGAACCGGGTAGTAGGTAGTTTTTAATTTTTAGGAGTAGAAATCATATGTTTAAGAGCTTAATAGGAGCAATATCTCGAACCATGCTAATGCCTTGAGAATAGTCAGTACTATGGTTGTGACGCTTAGGCTCAGTTTTTGACTCTAGAATAAATACCATAAATCAGGAATTCTTAAGATTTGCTTAACTGCTTTGACTGGAGTGTCATGATAGATCCGATCCTGAGTGAGCTATGTGCCATGTGTGAGTGAGATTTGTATGTATTCTGTGCATTGCATTTGATGTCTAGAACTTGCCCCATGTGTGTGCAAAGCGAAATAGAAGTTTTGTTCAGTCTTGGAAGTGATATAGGCATTTCTTTGTTAAGCCAATTATCTATATATTACCCACCTAATTGTTTTGTATCATTGCCTCATTAAAAACCTTGCCGAAAAATCCATTTGGGACAAAATCGATCTAAGGAAAAAAGATTGCAACGCGTGCTTTCGGACCTAAAGACTTCGTGTCGAAAAATCTATCGTTGTTTCTGGCTGACCACCTGCAAGAGTTAGTCTATAATAGAAATGAAAATAGAATGGGGGTCGTACCTTAGCAGTAGTATCATTTTAGGTGCGATATGTTCCAATTGCTCGGTAGTTGTTCCCTATTCATCGTTCCGAGCTTGTAGGATCCTTTTCCGGTGACTTTGAGAATCTGATATGGTCCTTCCCAGTTCGTACCCAGTTTTCCTTCATTCGAATTTCAGGTGTTGAGGGTGACTTTCCTTAGCACCAAGTCCCAGATGTTAATATGTCGAAGATTGGCTCTTCGATTGTAGTACCTTTTGATCCGCTATTTTTGAGAGGCCAATCGGACGAGGGCGGCTTCACGTCTTTCATCCAACAATTATAGGCTCGTATTCATGGCCTCGTTATTTAATTCTTCTATTGCATATCAAAACCTAGTGCTAGGTTCTCCGACCTCGGTCGGAATTAGAGATTTGGCGCCATAAACTAATGAGAATGGTGTTGCTCCGGTACTGGATTTCGATGTTGTGCGGTAAGCCCATAGATCCTCAGGTAGTATTTCCCTCCATTTCCCTTTGGCGTCGGTCAGCCTTTTCTTAAGATTTTGGATGATGGTTTTGTTGGTTGATTTGGCTTGACCAGTCCCGCTGGGATGATAAGGTGTTGATATGATCCTTTTGATTTTGTGATCCTCGAGAAATTTAGTCACCTTGCTATCGATGAACTGCTTTCCATTATCACACACAATATCGTACCCGCTGATTTCTATGACACATTTGGCAAACCGACCCGAAAGCTCGGGCTTGTGTAAAATATTTTGAAGTGGATAAGTCGTTACAACACATATTGGATGGCATTGAAAGTATGGTTTTAGTTTCCTAGAGGGGCTAGTTAAAGCGAGCACCAATTTTTCTAGGTGTGGATATCTGGTTTCGGCCTCGCCTAAGGTCTGACTAACATTATAGATAGGGAATTGCGTACCTTGTTCTTCTCGGACCAAGAATCCACTTACCGCTGTCTCCGAGACTGCTAAATATAAATAGATCTGCCTGTCCTCTTTTGGAGTGTGAAGCAGCGGCGGGCTCAATAAGTACCGCTTTAGTTCCTCCAAGGCCTGTTCTCATTTTGGAGTCCACGTAAAATTCTTCTTCTTCAGTAACGAGAAGAATTGGTGACTCTTATCTAAGGATCTCGAAATGAATCGCCCTAGGGCAGCTATGCACCCCGTTAGCCTCTGCACGACCTTTACACTATCTACTACTATGATGTCCTCGATAGCTTTGATTTTATCAAGGTTGATCTCGATCCCTCGATTGGATACCATGAAGCCAAGAAAATTTCCTGAGCCGACCCCGAACTCACATTTTTCTGGTTGAGCTTCATGTTGTACCTCTTCAGTATATCGAAAGTTTCCTGCAAATGCTTCAAATGGTCCTTAATTCACAGGGACCTAACTAACATGTCATCAATAAACAATTTCATTGATTTTCCTATTTTTTCTTCGAACATTCGGTTTACTAGGCGTTGATAAGTTGCACTAGAATTTTTTTTATCCGAATGGCATTACATTATAACAATAGGTGTCATACTTAGTGATAAACAAGGTATTTTCATGATCGTCCGGGTTCATCTGTATCTGGTTGTACCCGGAGTAGGCATCGATCGTACAATCATATGATCGATATTAGGCAACGGAAAAGAATCCTTAGGGTATTCTTTGTTCATATCTTTATAATCTACAAACATTCTAAGCTTATTTCCCTTCTTAGGGACTACCACTATGTTTGCTTACCATTCAGGATACTTTTACTTCCCGAATGGATCCTATTTTGATAAGTTTGGTTACCTCATCCTTGATGATGGCATGCATGACCTCGAATTGGGGCCTTCTTTTTTGCTTCACTGGATGGAATTTTGGATCCAGGCTTAGTTTATGGGTGGTGATTTCCGGTGGGATCCCTGTCATATCGAGGTGGGACCAAGAAAAGCAATTCATGTTAGCTTTAAGGAATTAAATAAGTTTTCCCCTAAGCTCGGGGGTTAGCCATGTGCCTAGGTATACCTTTTTTTCGGGCTGACGCTCGGTCAGTGTGATCTGTTGTAGCTCTTCAACCGTCGACTTAGTGGCGTCGGAATCATCGGTTACTATGAAAGATCGACGGACCCTATAGTAATATTCCTCGTCGGTCCCCTACTTCTTCGATCAGTCGAGGCCAGTGTTTGTGGTTGCTATTTGACCTCATGTTTCCCTTTGAATCCGATCCTTTTGAAGAGAGTGTCGATATTGGTATCACTTTCCTGACTTCAAACATCTCTTTGGTGGAGGGTTGCTCCTCGTAGACCATTTTGACTGCCTCTGGTGTAGGGAACTTCAGAACCTAGTGAAGAGTCGAGGGTACGACCCTTATGTTATGGATCCATGGCCTTCCGAACAGGGTGTTATACCTCATATCACCCTCGATCACATGTAATTTTGTTTCTTGGATGGTCCTGGCCATGTTCACTAGCAAAGTTATTTCACCTTTGGTGGTTTCACATGCCATGTTGAAGCCGTTAAATACTCCGGTTGCGGGCACAACTGGATCCTGTAGGCCGAGCTGTACTACTACCCTCAATTGAATAATGTTGGTCGTGCTACCTGGATCAATCAAACCACGTTTAACTTGAGTTTTATTCATATGAACAAATATTACTATTGCGTTGTTGTGGGGTTGTAAGATCCCCTCTCCATCCTCATCATTGAAAGACAATGTCCCTTCCAGTACATAATCCCGAGTTCGCTTTTCCCTTGTGATCGACACCTTGGTGCGCTTAATTGCGAGCCCTTGAGAAATATCGACCCCTCCAACAATCATGTGGATTACGTGTTGTGGATCCTTTTGCTCATTCGGTATGTTTGAATCCCTATTTCTGAAGTGGTTCTTAGCCCGATCGCTTAAGATTTCTCGAAGATGCCCCTCGTTAAACAACCAGGCTACCTCCTCTCTCAGATTCTGCAATCTTCTGTTCTATGGCCATGGATGCCATGATACTTGCACATTTGATTAGGATTTCTCTGGGCTTGATCAGTCTGCAGAGGTCAAGGCCACCTAGCTTCTTTGATGTGCCCAATGTCTGATACGATAGCTGACGCATCAACATTGAAGTTGTATTTCAATAGCCGAGGTGCTTCTTTAGGCTCGACAATCCGGTCGAAACCGCTCTTTCTCATGAGCCCTCGAGAACCCTGACCTCATCATTTCTTCTATCACTTCGAACGGGGTTGTGTCCAGGCCCGTTATTTCTTCGATCTCCACTGTATGGCTGGTAACGATCTCTGTTTAACCATGGCTCCCAGTCAGTATCCCTTTTAACTCTATCGACGGGTCTGACAGGATAAACGGACCCGAAAGGAGTTCCCAACTGGTCGTCTTTGACCCAATCTTTGATTGGTATCGATTATGCACATCGGCGTAGGTGACAACTGGGTATTCGATCAAGTTCTGCTTTAACTGTTGTGAGGCCATTGAACTTCGTACATTTAATCCTTGAGGGAAGGCCTGAACAACCCAATAATCGACAACCGGTGGTAGGTCCATGTGTTCCATCTGGAACCATGACACAAATTCTCTGAGCATCTCGTTGTCTTTCTGCTTCACTTTGAAGAGGTCCGACTTCCTAGTCTCAATCTTTATGGCCCCGAAGTGTGCTTTAACGAAGGAATCTGCGAGCATGGCAAAATAATCAATGAAGTTGGGTGGCAGATTATGGTACCATATCATTGCTCCCTTTAATAGGGTCTCCCCGAATTTCTTCAACAACACAGACTCGATCTCATCGTCCTCCAGATTTTTCCCCTTAATTGCGTATGAGTAAGTAATGACATACTCATTGGGGTCTGTTGTCCCATTGTATTTGGGAATTTCTGGCATGCGAAACTTCTTCAGAATTGGTTTTGATCCGCGCTTGGGGGGAAGGGTTTTTGTACAAACTTCTTTGAATCCAAGCCCTTCAAAATCGGTGGTGCCCTCGGAATTTGATCAACTCTGGAGTTATATGTTTCTACCTTCTTGTCATTGGCTTCAATCTTCTTCTCTCCTGATTCAACTTGCTTTTTTAGCTCCTCGAGAATCTTTATGATAGGGGGATTGGTCCCTGATTCATTTCCGTTTGATCTTCTTGGCACCGATTCAGCCCTATGAACAACTTCCTGTGATGGTTCAGGCTCAATCCTACTCGGTGCATAGTTCTGGTTTTGGAGTTGTGCTATTGTAGCTTGTTGAGCCTGCAACATCTCGAATATCACTCGAAGGCTGATCCCGCCTTTTTCGCCACCCTATGCATTCTAACCGGCTGATCGAACGTTTATATGGACGTTATTCTTGGGGTCGACGACCAGATTTGCATTATGGCGATATGGGAACTGACATCGATGGGGTCTGCGATCAGAACTCCATCGAGGTCAACTGGAGGCACTTCATTACCTGGGGCGGCTATGTTGTCAGTTTCGCCGTGAAAATTGAGGCCATTGTCGATATGTGTAGGTGCCGCTTGAAAGTTCGACATGCTGATCCTGGAATCAAAAAACACTCACAAGAACAAGTATAAAATAGTGTGTGTTACAAAAATTAGCACCAGACAACACTATTATCCTTATCCCCACGGTAGGCGCCAAACTGTTTACCCTTGAAAAATAAATTTATAAGTGATTTTAAGGATATGTGATTTCACTTGGCACAAACTGAGAAAATACTTAAATTTATATTAGAAATTGCAGTAAATAAAAAAAAAAAAAAGCAAACCAAATATGATATACGGCTTTGGCCCTCAAGCTAGGTCATCCTCGAAACAAATAAGTATGCTATTGGAAAATATGAACTGAGCAACAGAGTATTGAGAGCTTAACAGAAGAATGCAATATATTGCTTTGAGTAGCGTTATTGATCTTCACAAAATGATTAGAACTCCCTTTATATAGTAGAGGAGTTATACTTATGATAAAATTCTAAATACAATAAGAAATCCCATGATTGGCTGAGTATCCGACCTCGACTTGATACGTGCCGAGATCCTCGCTCGATCTCAGATATTTTGGCTTACCGTTCTTGACCAGGTAAACCCCCTTCAATCCCACTCAATCTCCGTTCCGCTCGGTCTCGATCTTGATTGATCGTTGTCCTTGACCGGTCCTCGAATTAAGGGTTTAGCAACCTAACTTCATATTGAGGCTCGATACAATACGGGGCCGAATCGTGGTCCATCATGATCCAACCTCGATTAGTCACAAGAAGGGCAGGCCCATTCTGACTGTATACACCTCTAACATAAGATGTCAACTTATGCCGATTTGTTGCGTGAAAATTGTCATCACACATTACATTAATCTCGTTTAACATGATTGGATGTTTGGGAGAGAAACATCATAAATGGATCTTTCTGGACCTCTTTGTAGTGGATACAAATTTTATGCCTAAATCTGTATATTCATAAATATGATTTTCTGCCCTCGCACTTCTACTATTAAAAAAACGAAAAATGGTCAAAAATTTCCCTTTACTATGTGAAAAAGGATCACATATACCTCCGTTAGACTATTGGTCTACTACAGCCACTGACGATATAAAATTGGTGCAAAAATACCCTTAGTCCGTTAAATCGTCCACCATGTCCAATATCATCACACATGGCCTGATTTTTGATGATGTAGATGCCACATGGCAATGCCACTTCACCACCCCAACCCCATTTTACCTCGTCCTACTACTTCTTTATCTCCATAATTGCATAAACCCTTAAGGATCTATAACAAAAAAATCCCAAAAAATAAATTAGCTAAACATGAATACCAATTTTCTTTACTTCGCTAGAGGGCATTGTTTATCAAAATTTACTTATCTAAATTTCCCTTAAATATCTCTTAACTACTTATTAAAAACATAAAGAAAATTGACAGCTACTGCAACCATAAAATCTGCTTCTGACAAGCATCCTTATTTTTTACTCCACAACGATAGTGATGAGAAATGCATCCTCTTTAACCCAACCACTAACAAGAAGTACATTATCAATATCCCCAAATTGAACGAAACTACTTGCCTTGCTTCAAGTCATGGTTGGTTATTGTTATCTTAAAACAGTCTCATTTTCTTCTTTTGCCCTTTCTCTCGTTAAAGAATTGACCTCCCCCCATTTCAAGAATAAAAAATATTTGAAGGGGCTGCTGCGTTTACTTCTCCTCCTTTGTCAATTGATTGTGCTACAACTATCATTTGTCGAAAAATTATCGTATTTGGATCGGAGTTAGCTCGTGGGTGAAGTATGAATTTAATCTTGGAGATAGATTTTTTGGGATGGTTAAGGGTGTTACTTTTGCTGATGGGTGTTTTCATATCTTGGATGACGAGCACGGGCTAGTGACATTCGACTTGAAAAATACCATTTTAAGATTTACAAATTAGTTATTAAAATTGACATTCGCCAACGAAAATACGCAAACAACACAAACAATGCCGCTACTCCATATGGGGCATTGTTTATCAAAATTTACTTATCTGAATTTCCAATATCTCTTAATTATTTATTAAAAACACAAAGAAAATTGGTATTCATGTTTAACTAATTTATTTTCTGGAATTTTTTTTGTTATAGATCCTTAAGGGTTTATGCAATTATGGAGAGAAAGAAGTGGTAGGAGGAGGTAAAATGGGGTTGGGGTGGTGAAGTGGTATTGCCACATGGCATCTACATCATTAAAAAGTTAGGTCATGTGCCATGATGTTAGACATGGTGGATGATTTAACGGACTAAGGGTATTTGGTTACTAATTTTATAACGTCAGGACTGTAGTAGATCAATAGTATAACGGAAGTTATATGCGATCTTTTTCACATAGTAAAGGGGTATTTTTGACCCTTTTCCGATTAAAAAAAAAAAGCTAACTCTTTCCCTCCAAATTTCAGAAAAAGGAACAAATAAAGCCAGTGTTTTCAGTCGAAACGACTTCGTAAAAGACTCAGAATGGCGTCGACGTCCGGCGCTGGCAGTGGCGTAGCAGCTGGAAGAATTAGATCTCATACATCGGCGATATACTCCGACAATCAATCCCTCATCCGTGTATCATACTTGCGCGCGCAACTTTTGAAATTACCTCTAATTTTTTTCTTTTAGTTGTTAATAGGACTGATTTCGTTTTGTATTACAGGAAATTAGGAAGGCTGTGACCATGATGAAGGATATCGCGGTGGATTTGGAGAGAGATGAGAGAACCGAGATGGTACTTCATGATAAACCCTAGTTATATGTTCAACATTTACTTCCAATTCTCAAATGTTCGCCATCATTCGCGTAGTAATAAGTGCTATGCGCGAGGAAGACATAGTGTTATTGAACTTGAATTTCACCTTAATATCTTACCTTTTACCTTGGTTAGTCTGAATGCTAATAATCAGCTATCTGGTAGTAGGTCTGTTAATTTGTACTTTATCTTAGTCAGTCCGTCCCAGTGACTTGATGTGTTGGTCAAATGAACAAACTTAGTTTCACAAAAAGCTTTTGAAAATAATACTACTAGGCAAGCGCACCTACGCGTGTGGCCTAGTGTTCAATATAGTGGAAGAATAACCATGAGGTCTTTGGTTCAAATCTCAGCAGAAGCAAAAATCACTTGGTGATTTCTTGCCATCTGCCTGAGCCAGAGTTACTCTACGCTCGCGTTGGTGGGAGATAGTTGCTACCAGTGGAGTAGTCGAGATGCATGCAAGCTGGTCCGAACACTACCATCATAAAATATTTAATACTTAGACAAGCATTTCTGTTACGAAAAATTGATAATATTACAATTTGGAGTGTTAAAACAACTTTTTTTTGACTACACGATTTCAAACATTTTTAAGTATGGAAGTGCTCTCTGTGTAGTTTATTGTAAAGTTTTATTTAAAAGAAGCTAAGAAATCCATGTTGGAACTCACCTGTGTTAACAGACGTATCTGCAAATCTCGCAATCTTTTGCGGAGGGGGTAAAATTCCAGCAAACCATTTAAGTTTTGCTGGAAAAGACCAAATAGGCTGAGATAAATTTGTTCTTAAAATATTTATGTTATTATTGAAAGACAAAGATGGAAAGTTGAACTGGGTGAAAGGATTACTTCAAATATTTGTTGCATGAAATGTTAATTAATTGTGGGCTCGTGCATCTTGTGTCTTGACATTCTTGTGGATTCCCCTTCCTTATGTTTAGTTATTTGTTCACAACTTCACATGATTAGTTTAAACAAGCAGTTAGTATTACCGACCATTTATATAAGTCACACTTGTGTTTAGTTTTTGACGATAATCATTAATATACACAGTCCATTGTGTTTCTTTTGGTACCGGTGTAATCTGCAATACAAACTGAAAGTTTCGTTAGAAATTGAAGAAAATACTGGTTGAACTAAGTTAATTTGAAGGTTATGGATATCCTAACTAACTGAGGAAAAACTCATTGTAGTACTCCATTCCACCTATCAGAATGTGATGATTGATGACAGAGCCACAATACTAGTTTTCTAAGAATGTTTTGGTGAATTATATGTTCTTAATACATATAATACAGGGGTCACGGGTTCGAGCTTTGGAAACAGCCTCTTGCAGAAATGCAGGGTAAGGCTGCGTACGATAGACCCTTGTGGTCCGGCCCTTCCCCGGACCTCGCCATAGCGGGATCTTAGTGCACCAGGCTGCCCTCTGTATATGTTCTTAATACAGACAACTAGCAGATGCTGTGGTATAAAGTCAATGTTGATGTTAACAAACAAAAAAACTGATTTTAAATATTGTTCATTAGGAAACCTTACAATTTCTTTCTTGATGGATTATAGATGAGGTTGTCTTATACTGTTGCAGGTAAAGGATCTCGAAGCTGGTGTTATTCAGTTATTGGGTGCGTCTGATGAGTGCATGCATCTTTCCGAGGCAATTCAGTCTATAGGTGATGAATTAGAGCCTGGGCCAGAGGTAACTTTTCGTCCAAAATATATATGTTGATCTTTTGTTTCTCAGCTTGGACCATTAAGATTTCATTTGTCTGCAGCCAACAAATTTTAAGAAGAAGTTTGATGAAGAAATTGCAAAATCAAAGGCTAGATCATCGAGCACTCAGAGCCAGCCTTTGTTGAGACAATTCCGGGAAGCCATCTGGGTATGTTTTTCTCCTTAGTTGTACAACTTTCTGCTTTCTCGTTTACAAGAAACCTACCAATATGGAACAAGAGCACAAGAAGAGGACCTGGTGTCGATGTCTCAGGATAGACAAAATAAATTAAGAGTGCATAGAGGTCTCCTGTTCTCTGAGGCCAACTTTGAACCACATAGTGGACAAAAGAACCTCTAAGTCCCATGAAACGTTGAGCATCAGGCTCTAACTAAATATACCACAGTACATCTAGCAAATCTCTTCTGAAAAGAAACTTTCTATTTGTTTATATGACCAAATTCCGGATATTTGATACTTAAAAATTTACCATGTGAAGGTGGAGCAGCAGCAATCCTCGTAAACAAACTACAACTGCTACACCTCAGTCCCAAATGAGTTGGGGGGAGGTCCCTTTAAAGTTTAAACAACTAAAACTTATTTGTATTGTAAGTCATCTTCAGCTTAAGAAGCTTGTGTTCTATATAACAATTTAAAGGGACATTGTTATTGCAGCCCTTATTGACTTTATGCTTCTCCTCTATCTTAGGAAAGTCTTTAAGATTGTTTCCTTCTCAAGTTACATCGCAGTAGCGTTTCCTGTTCTTTAGAAATTGTTTCGAAATACAAGGCTTCTTGGGAATTTACCAGATCGTTGAATTTGTCTCATCACTTTAGTGCCCTATCAAACTTATTGAGAGAGCAGAATTTTGTGTTGTGAACTTTAATTTTTATTACCATAGCAAAATCTAAAATGGATGTCTAAGGATTAATAAGAGATTCAAGTATTCTCTGATTGAATCTGATGTAATGACTTTGATTCCAAAAAGGCTTCTTTTTGTTTTCGAGGTCCACAAAAATTTTAGTTGATTTTTCTTAGTTGCATTAAGAATTCTGCACGTGAATGATCACATTGAACAAGTTAACTTCATGACTTTATTCATTCTTCAAATTTAGTCTTCTTCAGCACGTCAAGGGTCAACTCCTGCACGGGAGAAGAAAATATCGAGTGGGTTATGCAAGTCATATCCAGCTCTAAGCTCTTAGTACCAGATCTCTTTGGTTCAAAATTTACATGAATCTTGGAAAATAGCTAAGCTTTGTACTGGTGTCCCATTCCAGACCAAGTTCTAATGGTATATTGATCTCCAGTATAAGTACATGGGAATAATTGTCAGGATTCGATTAAAGTCCTTTCTCCAACTGCCAAGGGAAGCGCACAACTCTGGGCTCTGGAGGATTCTCACTGTGTGATGTTGCCAAAAACAAGAGTTATCACTTCACTGGCTAAATAAGCAGTCTACTGAAAAGCTACACCAATGCACCCCCCCAAAAAAAGTTCCATTTCCTGTGAGTGCCAATATGTTAGCATGTTCAAAGGGTCCTTGTAGTACATGGTGGACAGGTCATAGCAGTTCCCTTTGCTTGTTGTCGGTTTCTTAGCTTATACAGAGCAGCGGAGGTATTATATAAATGCTACTGTGATAGTTTTCTGGGAACAAGAGGACACACTCATGAACAAATAACCCTCCCGTGCTAAAGCCAAAGAAAAGGGGGAAAAGAAAAAAGAGTGGCTAAGAAGATGAAAGAGAAGGAAAAAGAAGAGGGAGTATGGTCCCAGCAAAATGGGAGGCTTTTTCCTCTGAACATCAGCCTCTTCCTTTTCCATTTAACCATGCGCACCAGACAACTATATCCATTTGGAGTCTCCAGTTATAGTTTGATTAATTTGTATTCTAAATTTTTTAACCCCTCCTTTTTATCAGGGGCCACTGTTGAGTAACAACTTAAGGGTAATTGAGCTCTTTCTTTCTTCTGCAGCATGTTCATCATGCAGGACAGCCAATGCCAGGTGAAGAGCAGGAGGACATAGTAATGACCAGTACGCAGTGCAACCTTCTCAATATGACTTGCCCGCTAAGTGGAAAACCTGTTACCGAACTTGTAGATCCAGTTCGTAGGTATAGTGAATATCCTTCTTTTACTTCATATATCTAGGTTTACAATGCAGAGAGTACTTTTAGACACTAGCATTAGTAGATAGTTACTGAAGAAAGTACTTTGCATTTACATTCATATTTTATATAATCTACTTTCCCACCCTTGCCACTATGCTAAAGCTTCATTGCCTTACGTGTTCTCAATTTTGATGCTGCAGAACCTCTTGCTAGTTCAGTGTTTCTGTCTCAAACATCGCTTTTTACCACTATATAATAACTAACTCTCAATATAACTGTGAGCCAAGGATTGGCTTTATTGTAGTCTCTTTCTGTTATTAAGTTGTAATGCGTGCTGAAAATATGTCTCTTTTTTTTTTAATTATTAGGGTGCTGGAATGCTTATATCTTCTCTCCTTCTTCCCACATTAGGGATTCCATACACAATCTCATTTTTATTTGCATGCTGAGTTTTTTTACTTTTTACCAAGTATTCCAGTATGCAGGCGTGTTATAGCAGTAATGGGCTGATTGATATTTGTCTTACGAATTTCAATTGCTACATGTTCATTTTGATATTTGGTTTACATATTTTGCTCTACTTGCAGCATGGACTGCAAGCATATATATGAGAAGAAGGCTATTCTGCAGTTTATCAAGTCCAAAACCTCACGTGGCCAATGCCCCGTTGCAGGTATTTGTGCTTTTTCTAGCCAACACAGGTTATGTTCATTCAGCTACTAAATGAAACTTCCAACTTTCTTTCAGGCTGTCCTAAAGTTCTCCAGGCTCAAAGGGTGTTATGTGACCCTTTCTTACTTATAGAAATTGATGAAGTCCGCTCCATGAGTAAGCTAAACGCTGGACCTGATGCGATAGAGGATTTTACTACACTTGATGAAGAGGATTGAGGATTTTTGAGGGCCTGACGGACTGTTGACCCTCTTATATGTCCAGATATTCAGGGTCTACTCATGAACAACTTATGTTTTGCGTTTCTTTTTCTTTCTTTTTTTGTAAAAAAAGAAAAGCAATGGGAAACCATGTTTCAATCTTTAGGAAGTTTGGAGGCAAAACTATTTTTTCCTCTTTTCCAAGAGGGGATAATGAAAGTTTTGAAATTCTTGGAAAGGAAACAACTTGTGCATACTTGTATAAATTGCCGATGTGTTAAAAATATATTATATTATGGATGTTCATTTATTATTCCGTTGTAAATAAGCTTCCTGAAGAAGCTTATTCATATGGACTCTACTGTAAATATGTTTATTATTTAATACTCTATTGGAAATAAGTTTACTGAAGAATCTTATCATTTCGGTACTCCGTTATGGTTAAATATTACCCCGGTAGAAGATTATTTATATATAGTACAATAATAGCTTGCAGTAGGAGCTTACAAGTAGTTTACACAATAGCTTGCAGTTGCAACTTACAAGAAGCTTCCTTTTTTCTATAAATAGAGGATATTTTAGTTTATTATGTACATCAGTTTGAAGTAAATAATATGTCAGTTTCTCTCTATACTTATCTTTACTTTACAGACTTTATTTTATAACACATTATCAGCACGGGACTCTATCATCTCGAGCAAATACTTTGAAACTATCAAAGGTACAAAATTTCTTTTTCTAAATAATGCCAAATCTTTCTAAACTTGAATTTGTAACCCTTGATATATCGGGCAAAAGTTATATGTCTTGAGTGCTTGATGCTGAAATTTATCTTGATGCGATGGGTCTGGCATACACCATCAAGGATAAAAACTAGGCATCAAACCAAGACCGTGCTAAAACATTGATATTCCTATGCCATTATCTTGATGAGGGCTTGAAAGTGGAATAACTTACTGTTAAAGATCTAGTTAGGGGTGTACATAGTTCGGGTTTTACAATTACGAAAACAAACCAATTATGCGGGGTTATTAAATCTAAAACCAAACCAAACCAACAAAAATTGGGTTTTTTAATCTCGATTTTTCTCGGATTTTTTGGGTTTGCAGGTTTTTTCCCGATAAAGTCCTCATAGCATAAAACATAGAATTTGCGCTCTAAATATTTCTTTAGTCTTAGTAAGACACAACTATATAAGGTGGTTTCCAAGAAAACAACATAAAATATGAGATGAGTCATGACATTGTACTAACATATTCAACAATAAAGATAATAAAACCTCATAAAATAAATATTGCTAATTAATAAGCCATAATAAAAATGAACCTAATGTAAATGTACTAAGTTATGCTAAAATAAGTACGAATAATAAGTATAGTTAATTACATGACTAAACACTAAAGAAAAAAATAAGTTATTTATTTTATATAAACCATGGAAAAACTAAAAAAAAATATTATTGTCATTCCTAGTATTGAATTTAGTGTTTTTTGTTAGCATTAGTATTGATGTTACATCTCGCGTTTTTCGTACGTTAAAGTTTCGTCTTCAGTTAATTGACGTAGACTCGGGGATGAGATTATATGGAGATTAGAATATTTATGCTATCTATAACAAGCAATAAATAAGTGTCATGAAGGAAAGTGTACACGAATTAAAGAAAATGAGTTTCATTGAAGGTTGTCGATTTGGGATAAAATACGGACCGAACGATAATACTCGATATTTATGGACTAGTACCATACAAGGTACCATATGACCGTGATAGTAAGATGTATAAAGTGTATTTAAAATAAGTAGAATTTTAGGTAATTTGAGACTATTCTTAATTATGCGGGTAATTGATTAATTATCGGGTAACGGGACATTACCTAATTACCTAATAAGTGGATAAAGATTAAACAAAAACCCACCCCACGCCCACGTGGAAGCACGCCACTAGCAAATAAATGACTCATGGTCACATTAGATTAGGTGGCATCTTGATACATTAATTACAAGACACCTCAAACTTTAAGACTTCCAAAACAAACCATACTACAATTCTTGCAAAACTCATTCCTAATTTTTCAATACTAAGATATTATCAGAAGAGGGGAACATTAGCAATTCTTGCAAAACTCATTCCTAATATTTCAATACATGGACATTACATCAGAAGAGAGAAACGTTAGCAATTCTTCTTGCAATCGAACGATTCCAACAAGATTTAGCAACGTAAAATTTTGCGGTTCTAAAGGAGTACGGTGCAACCTTTTCCAAGAACATCATACGGATTTTTCCCTATTCCAAGTATGTTAAGGCTAAGTCCTTCTTTCATTTTGGCATGATCTCGTAATTACACGAGTTTGATAACGATGCATAAAGAAAAATTCATATCCCAGAGTTTACGTATATTTTTCTAGTTTTGTAAGTTACAGTATTCTCCTTATCGGGACTCATTCAAGTGAGTATTTCCTTCTTCCAATCAAGAGAGCAGCGTTTCTATGTACAGTATTAAGTATTTTCATTACCATCGAGCTATAATCGATGGGTAGGCCCCTATTGGGCAACCTCAGATCAGATGGTAAGTTATATACCGAGCCTACTGTGGTCGAGCGCCTATGAGCGAGCCCAGTTGATCAAGATATNTATGTAAGGAAATATACAGAAAGCTGAAACTGAACTGATAATCTAAACATATGCTTACCTACTGATATTGACTCAATTCTCTCAATATAGTAAGTAATATATATATATATATATATATATATTACTTACTATATTGAGAGAATTGAGTCAATATCAGTAGGTAAGCATATGTTTAGATTATCAGTTCAGTTTCAGCTTTCTGTATATTTCCTTACATACTCGATACACTATTTCGTACTGACGTCCCTTTCTGGGGGGCTGTATTTCATGCATGCAGGTTCAGACAGACAGACGGGTAGACCTCCTCAGTAGGTGTTGCCCGAGTTCAACTTTATTGGTAAGCTCCCGTCCTTCGTAGTTGTCAGGTCTAGAAGTTTTGTGTACATCTTGTGTATGTATGTAGATAGGTTATGGCTAGGTCGGGGCCATGTTCCGATCACAGTACATCCCTCAGCAGAGGCTTGTAGACACATCCTGTCAATTAGTGCAGCATGTTGGGCTTGTAGGCCATGTACATATATTTTGTTGGCTTGTCAGTTATAGTAGCTATGACGACCTTGCCGACCCAGCTTTATGTTGACATTTAGTCAGTGTTAGTTTCAATTCAGTTTTATATTTTGCTTCACAAATTGTCTTGCAATGTGGCCCCTGACCAAAGTATGACATTAGTCCAGAATTCCTGAGTCGCAAGTTGGTATGCAAGGATAGATGAGGCACCGAGTGCCGGTCTCGCCCTCAGGCTTGGGGCGTGACAATTGATTCGATTTTGGTTTGGATTTATTTGAGTTACTAAAATTTATGGGCAATAAAACTTATTGGTACAACAAAAATTATAAGTCCAAGCTTGAAATAATACGCTAAAATATAAAACTAAAAAAAGTTTAAGAAATATTTATAAACTACATTACAACAAATATTTTTTTGATAAATACAATAATATTTTTATGTATTAAATATATTTAAAACTTCTACACATGTAACGTCGAGTTGGTTTGGTTTCAGTTTGACTTTAACCAAGTATGGTCGAATTTTTTTTCCAACACCAAATCAAATCAAACCGAATCATATTCGGGGTTTTTGCTCGATTTGACTCGGATTACCGGTTTGGTGCAGTTTGTTGGTTTCTTTGTACATCCCTAGATCCAGTCATACTGGGAATAATTTGTAAGATGGATATGACCACCTGAAGATGGTCGTTCTTCCACATGCACGTTATGATTGGACTCATTTAAGGCTACACAATTTTAAATCTATTAGTGAGTATAATTCTGTTATGTTCAGAATTATTTCCCAAATGAATTTATGGGGTGATAATATTATTGATCATCATATATTGGAGAAAACTTTCACCACTTTTCATGCCTCGAATATGCTCCTCCAGCAACAATATTGAGAGATGAGATCCAAAAAACATTCTGAACTTATCTCACATCTTCTTGTAGCTGTGCAACATAACAGGATATTAAAGAAAAATCATGAAAGTTGACCTACTGGTTCTTGGACATTCCTTGAAGTAAATGAGACGAACTTCCACCAAGCTAAGTGTGGAAGAAGTCATGGCCCCAGTCATGGTCATGTGGTCGGAGAAGCAACTCTAATCATGGTAATAATAATGCACCAAAGAACCCTAATAACCACCAGCAGAGGAAAAGGAAGGAACAAAAGTATGAAGCGGTGAAAACAACAAATGTAGCTACAGATGTGGAGGAAAAAGGCACTAGTCACGTATATGTCGTACGCCAAAGTACATGGTTGAGCTTTATCAAGTCTCCCTAAAGAAGATAGAGAAAAATGCTGAAGCAAATTTTATTTCCGAAGACAATGTTGTCTTCATGCATTTGGATGTAGCTGATAACTTTGCACTCCCGGAAGGAGAAACAAGTCATGTGATAGGTGATGAATATGTAGAAATTTAAATATTTTAATTTTTGTTGTTTATATTAGATAGTATGGTTATGTAATTGTTGTAAATAAATAAAAGTTATGATTTGATAATGATGTTTACTATAATATTTATTTTGTTTATGTCATTTTGAATAAGATGGATAATCCTCAAATTATGTTTGGATCAAGGAATAATCAAGAAGATATTTGTGTAATTGATAGTGGAACAACTCATGTCATATTCAAAAATCAGAAATACTTTTCGTATTTGCAAACGAAAAAATAAATATTTCTACAATTTCTGATAATATAAGTTTGATTAAAGGCTCCAGAAGAGCCACTATATTTCTGTCTAAGGGAACAAAACTTATTATAGACAATGCATTGTTCTTCTCCAAGTCCCGAAGAGACTTGTTGAATTTTATAGCTATCGGTCGTAAATGGGTATAATATTGAGACAATAGATGAAATAAAAGTGGAATATCCTTGTATTACAAAGAATATTTCTGGCTGGAAGTGCATTGTAGAAAAATTACCAACTTTATCTTCTGGATTATACTATTCAAAAAATAGTACAGTTTGAAGCACACTCTATAATAAACCAGAAGTTTACTGATTTAAATATTTTTGTGCTTTGGCATGTCCGTTTGGGCTATCCTGGATCAATAATGATGAGATGTAGTACTGAAAATTCGAGTAGGTGTCCACTAAAGAACCTGAATATTCTTACAAATAATGAATTTTCTTGAGATGCTTGTTATCAAGGCAAAATGATCACTAGACCATCACCAATGAAGGTTGGTATTGAATCCCCTGCCTTGTTAGAGCGTATACATGGGAATATATGTGGACCTATTCACCCACCAAGTGAGTTTAGATATTTTATGGTCCTAATAGATGCATCTTCAAGAAGATCTCATGTGTGCCGACTATCATCTCGCAACCCGGTGTTTGTAAAGCTATTAGCCCAAATACTTTGATTAAGGACACAATTCTCAGATTATCCTATAAAGGCTATTCGCCTTGATAATGCCGGAGAATTCTCATCTCACGCTTTTGATGATTAATATATGTCAATTGGGATTAAAGTTGAACATCATGTAGCTTATGTTCACACTCAAAATGGTCTTGCAGAGTCATTTATTAAACGCTTGCAATTGATAGCAAAACTTCTACTTATGAAAATAAAATTACCCACTATTGTTTGGGGTCATGCTATCTTGCATGCAACATCACTTATTCGTCTTAGAACAACACATTATAATACATATTCTCCATCACAGGTAGTTTTTGGTCATGAACCAAATATTGCATCTACGAATTTTTGAATGTGTTGTATATGTGCCAATAACACCACCACAACGCATTAAGATGGCCCCAGAGAAGATTAAGAATATATGTTGGGTTTGAATCACCCTCTGTTATTCGCTATCTTGAACCATTGATGGGAGATTTATTTGCTTCTCGTCGGTTTGATGAATCATATTTTTCACAATTAGGGGGAGAGGAAAAGGAAATTAAAAGAGAAATTGTGTGAAAAGTTTCATCATTATCTAATTTTGATCCATATACTCCTATATGTAATTATGAGGTCCAAAAGAACATCCATTTACATAGCAAATCAAAGGCCAGAGGTGTTTATTGATTTGAAAGTTTCATCATTTTCATATATCCCTGTAGAAAATGTGCATATCCGAACTGATGTCTCAGTAGGACCATCTACTACCATGAGAGCTAGTGAACCTAAAGCACACCTGAAGCGTGTTAGCTCTTTGGGTTGTAAGGATCGAAATCCTAGAAAAAAGAAATAGATAAATGATCAAAATGATACTATGAAGGGATCTCCTAAAGAGACCCAAGATCTGATTAGTTCTGATATTCTTGAAGAAATCAATGAACCCGAGACTCAAGTGAGCGGGAACTTTTAATAAGTTCTACTGGCGATGGGATTTAGTTAAATCAATCTGAACTAGTGGTCGATAATAGTTTTGCATATAATGTTGCACGTAACATTATGCAAGATACTGAGGATCTTGAACCCCGGTCTGTTGAAGAATGTCGACAATAATGTAATTGGCCAAAATGGCAAGAGGCAATTCAATCAGAATTGAGCTCACTTTCTAAAAGGTAGGTTTTTGGACCAGTAGTCCAAACACTTGTTGGTATAAATTGAGTTGGTCATAAATGGATTTTTGTGCGAAAAAGAAATGATAAAAATGAAGTTGAAAGATACAAGGCTCGCCTTGTCGCACAAGGATTCTTACAACGACTTGGAGTCGATTATGAAGAATCATATTCATTCGTTATGGATGTCATAATATTTCGATATCTCATCAATTTAGCCCTACATGAAAAGCTTGAAATACATCTAATGGATGTGGTTACAACTTATTTGTACAGTTCGCTTGATAGTGAAATTTACATGAAAATCCCTGAAAGATTTAAAATGCCTTAAACATATTCAAAATCTTGGAAAATATATTCAATCAGATTACAAAGATCTTCGTACGGTTTAAAGCAATTTGGGCGCATGTGGTATAATTTCTTCAGTGAATATATGTTGAAAGAGGGTTACATAAATGATGTTATTTGTCCATGTATTTTTATAAGAAAATAGCTTCAAAATTTTTTATACTTGTTGTTTATGTTGATGACATAAATCTTGTTGGAACTCCAGAAGATCTCCAAAATGCAATTAAATATATTTAAAAAGAATTTGAGATGAAAGATCTTGAAAGACAAAACTTTGTCTTGGTCTGCAAATTAGATATTTAGCAGACGGGATCTTTATTCATAAATTTATCTATACACAAAGGATCTTAGAATGCTTTTACATGGACAAAGCGCACCCATTGACTACATCAATAGTTGTTCGATCACTTGAAGTGAATAAGGATATGTTCTGACCTCCAGAAGAGAATGGGGAAATCCCTTGTCCTGAAATACCTTATCTTAGTGCAATTGCTGCACTTATGTATCTTGCTAATGCTACAAGGCTTGACATAACATTTTCTATTAATTTATTAGCAAGATATAGCTATTCTCCTACACGAAGACATTGGAACTGGATTAAACATATATTGTGTTATTTAAAGGGAACTCTTGATATGTGTTTATTTTATGCTAACAAATATGGTGTAGATCTTGTTGGTTATGCAGATGCGGGTTATTTATCTAATTCCCACAAAGCTCGATCTTAAACTGGGTACATGTTTACATGTGAAGACATTATCATATCATGGTGCTCCACAAAGCAATCTATTGTTGCTACTTCTTCAAATCATGCTGAGATAATAATTATTCATAAAGCAAATAGGGAATGTATATGATAGATCAATAATTCACTTTATTCGAGAAAAATATGGTTTGGAATATGATTAAAAAAACCACAACTTTATACGAAGACAATATTATATGCATAACCTAATTGAAGAGAGGATTTATAGAATGAGATAGAATGAAGCACATTTCACCAAAATTATTTTATACACATGATCTTCAGAAAAATGGTGACATTGATGTGCAACAAATCCATTCAAGTGACAATCCGGCAGACTTATTCACTAAATCTTTCCCGACTTCAACTTTTGAGAAAGTGGTATACAAGATTGAAATGTGGAGACTCAAATATTTGAAACAAGGTTATCATCAGGGAGAGTAAAATACGCGATGTACTCTTTTTTTCCTTATTAAGGGTTTTCCCGCAGGATTTTCTTTATAAGGTTTTTAATGAGACAGCTAGCAATGTGTATTACTAAATATATGTACTCTTTTTTCTTCACTAGAATGTTTTCCCCACAGAATTTTTCTAAGTAAGGTTTTAATGATGCACATTATCTTTAATGAACATCCGGGAGGGGGGGGGGGGGGGGGGGGGGGG
>ML397526.1:0-31171 GCA_005239525.1 Nicotiana knightiana | reverse complement strand
GGGAGCGGGGGGTTTTATAAATATATTATATTATGGATGTTCATTTAGTACTCCATTGTAAATAAGCTTTCTGAAGAAGCTTATCCATATGGGACTTTGCCGTAAATATGTTTATCTATTTAGTGCTGTAGTCGAAATAGCCTTCTGAAGAAACTTATTATTTCGGTACTCCGTTATGGATAAATTTTACCTCCGGTAGAAGATTATTTATATATGATACAATAACAACTTACAAGAAGTTTATACAGCAACTTGCAATATGAGCTTACAAGCAGCTTACACAGCACCTTGTAGTAGCAACTTACAAACAGTTTGTGGTAGCAGCTTACGCAACTGCTTTTACAGCAACTTCCTTTCTTCTATAAATAGAGGAAATTTAAATGCATTATGTACATTAGTTTGAAGTTGAATAATATATCAATTTTTCACTATACTTGTCTTTACTTTACGTTTTTATTTTATAACACAATGGACCATTTTCTGTTCAAGAAGTGGCGGTCCAAATTTCTTCTTTCATTAATTTGAAAATCTCAGTACTGTTATTAACCTTCTCTTGTAGAATGACCACTATATTGTGGTTATATAAAAATAACTTAAAACGGAGTCAGGAAACAAAAGGTAAGAAGCTTTCCCTTTGGTGAGAAAATGAGTAAGTAACCATGTCACGACGATCGCAATGCGCACATGTACAGAACTAGAAAGGTCATGGAATTATTTATCCTGTCTATATGGAAAACCGGTGCTTCTAACTGGACCCCTCTTGGTTGAACAATCAAAAGAGCGTTTGGATGAACCGGTAGGCGAAATTGGCTGCAACAATTTGACCCAGGTTCGGTTGTGTTATGTGCTCTAGGGACCCAAGTGGTTCTTGACAAGGACCCGTTTATAGACATGAGTTGACAGGTCTCCTGTGTTTAATTGTGGGGTGTAACACTGTACGTCACGTGGTTGCCGCTTTATCAATTACTGGTTCCAGCCAGAGCAATCCTACTCTCGTTTTTGGATGTTTTACAGCCAACAGCAAGTGTATTACGGCGAAGTGTTGAAGAAATACTGAACTAAGCGATTGGAATTAAGTTGGTAAGACAAAAATTTTAATAGGATTTCTAACAACTATATTATATAACATCATTATTATTAATTGAAAAGTGTCAAATAGTTTAAGACGTTTCAACATAAATATGCGATACAAATTGAGAGAGAAGAATTACAGCTTTCTATGTTCCAACATGGTCTTATAAATAACATACAAACAGTAATTTTGATTAACTTTTATAAAGACAGAATCTGAAATAAGATACATTCTTCTAAATTAAATCTTTCAAAGCTCGACAACAATCAGTTCATAACCTTTGGAATTTAAATATTAGTGAACAATGGAATTGCGTTGTTTGGATAACATCATACATTGTATAGAACCTCAAAAGCAGCAGCAGTTAAAGGATACGGAAAATTGACTCAACAAGAAGTCGATCTACTGATCAATGAATATGATAAGAAAATCAAATCAAAATGAAATAGGAAACCAAAATTTTGATTTTTACATCTCGTAGTTCCACTCTTACTCCGCAGTCATACAAAAAATTTCGCCATATGCCAGTCAATCAAAAGGTTCCTTTCTCATTACTATCCACTCTACAAGAGAACAAAGGCATAACGTCTCAAATTTACAATGAGTAGAAACATCCTTCTTGTCTAAGTTGGTCAGTACACCGTCTCTAAGGATAAACTCAGTATCAAGCTCCTGAGGCAAATTCTGAGACGATTTCTCAGTTATGCCATTGCCTTTCAAATGACAATCACAATCTCTCAGCTTGACTAAATTGTCCCCCAAGTTTCGACATCCACACATGTTAGTTTCCTTGCATGCAAAGTATTCACTGTACCTTTCTTGTACTCGCTTCTCATCAAGAGAAGTTGAATTGTTAGCCAGCAACCAAATCCTCAAAGCCGAATGAAGATGTGCAGCTAATGAGGCCAGAAAGTCATAAGCATCCTCTACCATACACTCAACCTTTTTTAGTCCCCACTCGTGGGAAAGCATTTTTCTCAAGGTGCACTGAAGGTTCAGCAGGCACTGAGAACAGCACCGAAATAAACACACTACACTAGAGTCAGTTGAAAGATTGGAAGATCTATTTGATGAACATTCAAGACCTATGCTATTGCCAACCAACTTTTGGTTGCTATCTCCAATTCGAAGATTGTCTGGAGTGGACAATCTTCCATTTGTGTTGGAACTCATACTATAATTGGAAAGCTCAATGCCACACCTGTCCTTGGAATAATTACTACCATCCTCTTGAACATCATCAATATTTAACTCCATGAGCCCATTAGAATGTGCTTCTGGATTAAGACAACAATTTTCAGCAGTTAGTTCTGGCCGATATGTTACCAGTATCTCCGGTTTGTCAAGGGATTCTTCTAGCTCATGACCTCCCTCCCTTTGAGGTGTATTCTCAGGAGCATTAGCGCTTTCCGGAAGCCCAGCACAACCAATCTTTGGGTTTGCCACTGCGAGTTGAGAGTCTCCCTCTAAACTGAAAGTAAAGCCATTTGCATTAGATGTAAGGCTGGAAATAAGAAACCAAAAAAAACTGTACATGAACTACAAGTAGAGCAGAACTTACCTCTGCAATGTATAAACCCAGCTACTAACCATGTCATCAAGATAAGCCACTTGCGATAAAAGACGACCAAAGTGATACCTATCCCTCCCATTCTGAACTTTATCATTGATCTGTTCAACCAGAAGCTCGAGAACTTTTCGAACCTCTGAAAAAACTTCTCTAACGGATGTGTATTTGCCTTTGTATGCCAACAATCCAATAGCTATCAGGCCTCGCACCATACAATATTTCTCTTTGCCTTTAGTATTGTTGGAAGAAAGGATAACCTTTCTCATTGAGTTAATAGGTCGAATAACACAAGAATTGAATGGCCAACCCTTCCAAGGTCCATTTATGTCAGCACAAGGACCTTCTCTTAACTTGGATGTAAACCAACAAAGTTCAGCAAAATGAGGATATAGCAAAATTTGATAGCCAAATGTGGTAATTGCTAACATCAAGCTTGATTTTGCTTTTACATTTCTACTGTTAACTATTGCAGTAGTAGGAACTGGACATTGTTTATGCACATGCTCAATTGTTGGTCTAAGATCTGACCTCTGACATTCTATGGCAACATTGCCCTCAGATTTGTCACTAGCTTCATTATTGCAGGCGTGCAAGTGGACATGGTTTGCACGATGAATCAGCTGAATGAAGTGCTGAGCTAAATCTTTTGACAACTTCGCTGCTGAGGAATCAATCAGACATTCTTGATTAAAATTTCTATCAAGCTGCTCGGTAAATCTAGAAACTGAATCCTCCAAGGGAATTGGGATGCTGCAGTTCGACATCTGACTTTTAAAGAACTGCCTCACTCTAACAGGGAGTGCTTCCAACTGTACATCGCATGTAGCCTGTTTAAGGGAAGCAGGAAACAGAAGGCGGTGGGTGCAAAAGAGTAAGTTCTTTAATGATTAAAAGTTGTAAAGCATTTGTGCAATCTAGGATAGTCTTAAAAGCATTAAAGAGAATCACATTGTATGCCAGAAGCAGTTTTTGTTTTCGCATGCAAACTTGCTAATACAGTATGATAAAATATCAAGGTGTACTCCTTTCACATAATATTTGGAAAGATATATAAAATCTCAAGGCAAATTTAAGGAGACAAGGTACATACCAGAAGCATCACAGATGTGGACACGCATATAGTTTCCACTTGCTCAACAAAGGAGCTCCACAGATATGAGGCTCTTTTCAGAGCATCCCCAGCCTGTTCAACACTATGGTTAAAGTTCCTTTCAACGTCACTATTATTATGCAAATGAGCTTCCTTGCCTAATGATTCAGGCTTTACTGAAGAACAACTATCCTCCAGACAGACTTGATCAGATGTCTCCACGGCCCATAAATCAATTCTTGGCATAAATATCATGCACTTCCCCACACTAGCACATCTCACTGCACAAGAGATACAAATTTACTACTTCTTCAGCAAGATAAGAAAAATCAAAAGCATAAACAAGTAATCCCTCAAGCATACCAGCAATGTTTTCAGGGGCCATTCATGCACAACTGATCATTTGGCACCCTCAAAAAAACCAAACAAGAAAAATCGATTGATTGATGGATTAAGACACACACACACATATATATATGTATTGCTACAAAACACAACCATGTGACAATGTTGACACAACCAAAATACAGAAAACAGCCAAAAAAGGAGCCAAATTACCAACATCCCTCAGGGCTATGAAAAGTTATACGCGTGACTTTCACGTGTTTTCTGATTGCAAGCACATTTAACCAGGATAATAACTGTTTTCAGAATGATTTTTGTAGAGTCATGTAACGAGGAAGTTAGCACCAACGTCGCAAACCTAGTGGTGATAACAAGTTCAGAAGATAATTAAAGGAAAACTTTCACAAGATGGAAGCCCATTAATAAGGTATCTCTCTTTGGAATGGAACTGAACTTTTGGGTATAAAAATGCTTTGAGAACTTGTATCACATCATGGAAATAAGGTATCTCGAACTCATAAAGGCAAGTCCAGCAGATGTTTGTACTTCCAGTAAGCACTTCCAGCCATTAGGAGTGAGATAATTAAAAACAGAGAAGGAACATACTGAGTATCCGCGTCAACCCCTGAATGACATCTCCATGTCCTTCTTGAGAAATAGTGGCCAAATCCACCTTCTGGACATCAACATTACCAACAAAACAATGAAGAAGAGAGGAAGCAAGATGCCTCTGGCCAGATCTTGGATTTCCAGAAATTAGTATTCTAAATCCCGATTTCTTTCCAGGCATATGAAAGATATTCTTCAACAATTTAGGCCGAGCCCCTCCACACTGCAACTTTGATGGTTCAGAATCAACGAGACTGTGAACAATGTCATCATCACTAGCATCAAAACCACCAACACTAGTATCTCCAACCAGAATGTTGGCACGTATAAAGTGATCTTCAATCTGACTGATAACATCCGGTTCTTGAAGCAAATCATTAACACAGGACTGCCAATTATTGCGTGGTAATTTCTTCATAACCAACTGAGAAAGAATAACGTCTTTTACCAACTCAGCAGCTTTAGAGAATAAGGGCGGCAACCACAGGTGTTCGTCTAGATAAAGGGATACAAGCAATCTACTAAGTGGTTTCAGCAAACATGGAACAAGAAAGGTGTGTAGAGGCGCTGAAACCACATCATTAGCAGCCATTCCAGCTTCTCTACGTGAACATGGAGGTGGTGCACGTGTAAGAGCCTCTACCCAATCCCTCTCCCCCACCTTAAAATTGGGAAGAGGGGGAGATGTAGCATTGGGAACTTTCACCGCTGCAGAGAGTCGCTCATGCAAGGGAAAGCTCCTTTTTAAAGCAATTATGGCTGCCTGAGTACACAGGGCCTGCAAATCAGCACCAGCAAAGCCCACTGTCTTGCTAGCTATCCACTTGAGTACTGGTCCAGAGACAGGTTTAGGCCATTTCTTTGTATGCAAGGAGAGAATAGCTTCTCTGTCCTTAACAGATGGAAGTGGAAAATAAATCTCGCGGTCAAACCTACCCGGACGCCTTAATGCTGGATCAACAGAATCAGGACGATTTGTGGCTCCTATTACAACAACTGAACCTCGAGATTTTAAACCATCCATTAGAGCAAGCAAAGTGGAGACAACTGAATTATGCGTCTGGTCTTGCTGCCTACCACGGCAAGGTGCCAAACCATCTATTTCATCGAAGAAAATGACAGATGGTTGAGATTTCTCGGCTACCTGAAATAGAAGTCTTAGCTGACGCTCAGCATCACCAACATACTTCCCCAAACAATCTGCTCCTTTACGGGCAAAATATGCTATTCGCTTGTCACCACGGGCACATGAACCAATTAGTGCCCGTACTACCAAAGTTTTCCCTGTCCCAGGATATCCATGCAAAAGAACTCCTCTAGGAGGTGTAAGCCCCAGAGAACTAAAGAGCTCAGGATACAAAAGCGGTAAGATAACAACCTCTTTCATACATTGGATGACATCTTGGAGCCCGGCAACAGAGTCCCAACCCTGAAACTGTATACCAGCATCAGAGTTTGAGCCCCCAATATATACAGGCGCAATTCTCAATAGATCTCGATGAAGTCTCTTGCTTTCACGTTTCAAAAACTCTTCATCCTCTCCACAGTTCTCCAACCACTTTTCCTCTGCTTCAACATCCTTGCGCAGGGCATCATTTGACAACTTTCTCAGCTCAAACTTCATTTTTCTAGCTTTCAATTTCTTTATACGCTGCAAATAATGACTTCCATATGGTTGGAAGAGATGGCGGTGATCTGTGCAGGCTATGAGAAATTTGCGATGGTCAAAGATGCAGCCATTGGTCCGTGCACAAGGCTGCAAAATTTAATGCAGGCTTAGTCGAAAACTAATATTACACTGACAAGAAGTGAGGTAATCAAGATATATAGATACACCAAAGAAGCAATGACCAAAAGTAAATAAATAAATAAGCATCAGGAGATGCAAATAGAGGTCTATCTTGAGCTTTTGAAGTATGACATGATTCAGGAAATTTAAACTAACCAGGTGATAAGTTTTTGGACATCTATCAACACGGCAACCAATTGTTGCCCCAGGCCTTCCGCAGCGGCTGCATTTTAAAACCCTTCCCCTACAGAGCGCTGCCCTAACATTTTTCAAGCATCCCAAGCCAGCAAAATAAACCTGAGATCAAAAGTAAAAGTAGTATTTGATGCATTGCCCATGAAAAACATGACTTCGAAATTGAGGACCCAATCAGGAAAGAATCCAGATAGTATGAAGGCTATATACCAATACAAAACAATAGAAACTGAAATTAAGCAGTTCAGTCTGTTGCTTACTTTCTACTAGTATTTCCATCATAATGCATCCTGCAGATGATAAAAGCGAGGCCTAATAACTTTATAAATACACCACATGAGTAATATAAATGGAGAAACGTCAATCAATCAACTACGTCTTAGTCCAAAGCTAGCTGAATTTGGCTATGTGAATCTTCAATATTCGTTCCTATCTATTTGGACACAAATGGAGAAAATATTTATCAAAGAAAATAAATGGAGAAAAGAATCAAACCACACAAGGTTAATGGAAACTAGAGTAAAACCGTCTCAAGTATACCATGGAACTGAGAGTTACTCCCCGTCTGTATTGAGAGAAACACGCTGACCACTATTATAGTTCAAACAATCTTCTTCTTCCTTTCAAACTTTGTTTCAAAGACATGTTGCATCTATTGCACTTGTTTCAACTCATATTTTCCAAATTCACTATAGCTAAACCAATAATAGCATGCTCCTCGTTCCCTTTTTCTGAAACAAAATTGAAAATGCTTGCTCTTTGTTTACGCCCCAAATCTCACTATGTAAAAGACCAAGTTTCTAGTATGACAGTTGGATGAGGCAGTTGAAATTTCATCAAGTATTAAATTGAAGACATAGATTAAGGGAAATAAAGTTGAGTAGGGAAATGTATCATACCTCTGGACTCCATACAGCACATTGTTGATGAACCCAAATCCCAGCTATACCATAACGATCATTTATGGGCCCCAGGAGACGCCCAAGCCAGCCAGGTTCGTCACCAAATCCATCCCACATGTCATAGTTAGGTTCATCAGAAGCGGAGGACCCACTGTGTGCTTCATCATCACTGGCAGCCCCATAAACGAGCCTTTTTGGAGGTTTACCATCGGTACCTCCTCCACACAAACCACAGTGTCTTCCCTCTCTAATTCGCTTTCTCAAAGTAAGACCAGAAGCACAATCTGTTTTGACCACCTTCTCCACTTCCAGAGGTTTATCACCAGAAACACCTTCAGCATTTTCCTGGGTATCGTCAACTCTGCTAACTCCATCTTTAGCTTGCTTATTTGTGCTGCCATCTTTTTCAGCATCAGCAAGTAAACCACCTCCCCCAGCATCCTTTTGGTCATTTACTCCAACACTCACTTCATTTTTACCTTGTAAATCCTTTTCCAGAGTACCCACCTGGTCAGTTGTGTGGCATTCTTCTGGCACTACACAAGTTTCTAACTGATCCGCATCTTCACTAACTAATGGCAATGGCACATTGCCGTCCTCAACTCCCTCCTTAAATCCAGCCTTTGAAATGTCGTCATCTAGTTCATCCCTCACTTGTAGCAGCTCCTCTAGGTTTATCATTTTGCCATCCTCCATACCACCACCTGTATCATCTTCTTGCTGCTCAGTAACCATTATATTCGAAGCTTTTACTCTTCCAGGTCGCTTCGACTTAACTATAGTTGATTTTTCACATTCACGAGCTTCTTGTTTATCTAACTCTCCAACCTCTAACTCCATTTCTTCCTTCAACCCGCTAACATCCTGAAAAAGCTTCCTTTTACCTACTGGTGACGCCTTTACATTATTCTTTCTTCTGTTACCCGCACCCTTAGTCCTAGATCTCAATCTCGATTGCCAAGCCCTAGAGCCTTCTTCCAAATCCTTGGAAGTCGAACAAGGCGACTCCAGCTTCACCGCAGCTCCTTTCTCCACCCTGCTACCACTGCTCATCCCACTCCCCCTATCAATCTTCCTTCGCTTCTTCGGGGGAGGAGGCGATGCATCGAGCAAAACAGGAGTTTTTCGAACCCTAGTGCTCCTACGGAGCTCAAGCTCAGCACCATCGACATTCCACTCGACCGTTTCGGCATTGGCAACAACATCATTATGGTTGTGATTATATGCTTTTTCACAAATAGCGTCTAGTCTTTTGTGTTTCTTCTTAGCCCTAGAATTTACCAATTTCTTATCCTTGCTTCTCCTTGCAACCGACGCCGTCCGCGACAATCGCATGACAATATATATATACGTTAATTTTACAGTCCTTACCCCAATATATAAAAATTACGCGTTTCAGAATTAAATCAAATCCCTATGTAATTATCACACTCAATAAGCACCAATGAGGATCGAATGTCCTTGTTTTTGTTCAATTGGACCTCAGAAAAATCGTAAATTAGGTAAAATAATGCGACTGACCTTCAATTGATTGATCAACAAGCATACAGCGAACGGAAAGTTGAAAATCACCGACTTTGCTTCTCACCTTTTAGCTTCATGAGTTAGGGTTTCGTTTGGTTCAGTTCTCCTTTTATTTTCCCCGTATATCTCTCTGTCTATGCTTTTTGCTATTGTTGCTGAAATTTCTCGTTGTTTTGCTGTTATAAGAGGAAGAAAAAGAAGACTGAGGCGGAGGTATATAGAAGAAGGGTTCTCACTTGAAAGCGTTGTGATATATCACTAATACCCACGCGCGTCTAATGAACGTGGAAGCCACGTCTAGTTAGCATGGTCCGTTAGCACGTAAGCGTGGCTCTTATTTGAGTTGATTTGCGGAGGTGGATAACACGCTCTTGATTAGAAGCGTGTGGGTTTAGTAGAACAGAGTGAATTGCAAATTTTATTGGTATTTCGCACCAAAACGTTACCGCCAAATAGATTTTCTTCTTTTTCGTATAAAAGGGTGTTGAGTTTCAATTTTTTCTACGAGTGCGGAAAGTATCAAGAATTAAGTGCACGAAGCAGGTGGAGAGAGCCTAACAAAAATAAAAATTTTAACATATCTAATTGGATTTGATGCTTCCAGTTTGGCCACCTCTAATCATGTTATTAATTCCCTAAATATTGCAAATACAATTTTGTCACGACCCCAATTTTCCTCCATAGGATATTGTGACGGTACATAGTCTCTAAGAGTAAGTAGGTCTAACAAATATGCAGAATAACTGAAATATTAAGTCAAAACTCAAAATGTCAACAACCGTAATAAATAAAACTGCAACTCAAATATGAACAACTCCAAAAACCTGATAGATATAAGTCACACAAGCTCTAAAGAGAATGCTAAATATCCCTATACATAAGAGTCTAAAGAGGATAAGGAATCAACATAATAAGGATACAGGGGGACTCCAAAGTCTACGGACACTGGCAGATGTGCCTTGAAGTCTCCACATACAAACTAGCTCACTGATACTTGGTCTGGCAGGCAGTACCTAGATCAGCACAAAAAGATGTGCAGAAGTGTAGTATGAGTACAACACAACGGTACCCAGTAAGTGACAAGTCTAACATCGGTAGAATAGTGACGAGGTCAGGTCAGGGCCCTATTAGAATAATAAGAAACAACGGAGAAGATATAATAATATGATAAAATGACAGAGAAGTAAAATAATGAGAATTTACGGAAGGTAATAACACGGAATCAAAGAAAGACCAATATAACATGAAAGGAAAGCAAAAAAATCTTACAAGTTAAGGAAATAACAACAGCATCAACAACAATGCAACAAATATAGAAAATCAACATGGGCACTCTTGAGGTACCGCCTCGTAGTCCCAAAAGTAAATATCACACAATCTTTCCTTATATCACCGCGGGAGCCTTTATATTTTGTTTTAAAAATCAGTTTCCCGAAATAGCATCCCGCGTTTTAGCTAACCTTATCACACTGCATGACTTCTAGTAGTTCCCCTACTAGCCACGCGTTTTATACCACTGCATGCGTATCAATAATTAAAACGACACGACAGAAACCTCGTGCAACAACCAAACAATCATCTCAACAATAATCATGGAAATCAAACATAACAATTGAAATAACGATATTTCAAGGATAGCAATTTCACGTAAAGAATCTCACAATTAATTAAGGAACATGGAATCATGAAAGCAGGTAATTCAACTAATTGTATAGTACAAGTTGCAAATAAGAGATAAGGCATGTAGATAAGTGAAATTAGGCTAAACATGATGACTATACATGCTAAGGCAACTAAGTTAAGGCATAAAAAGGAAACTACTTAAACAAAACCAGAATTTCAACATTTAGCCCGTGTACGCACTCGTCACCTTGCGTACACGGCCCTTATATATCACAAATTGTCACAATAATACCAAATCCTCAAGGGATTTCCCCATACAAAGTTAGACAAATCACCTACCTCAAACCTCGCTCAATCAATTAATAAGAAGGCCTTTCCCTCGATTTTCCAACTCCGATCAGCTCGAATCTATCCAAAATAATTCCATACTATAAATATAACTATAAGAAAACTAATTTAAATAATGAAATTACAAGTTTAGCAAAGAATTGAAAAATCGCTCCCAAAAGTCAGCCCTGACCCACGTCTCAAAACCCGTCCAAAATTATAAAATTCGAACACTTATTCGACATCAATTCCAACAATACAAAAATTACTCAAATCCGACCTCAAATTATCTTTCAAATCCCCAAATTTTAGCCTAAGAAGTTTTCGCAATTTTTTCCAAATTTCCAACTAAAATCACTAATTAAATGATGAAAACAACAATAGATTCGAGGGAATTAATAAAAATGAGTCAAGAATATTACCCAAATGTTTCCTCTGAAAATCCCTCAAAATTTCGCCTCAATCCGAGCTCTCTAGGTCCAAAAATGGATAATGAAATCAAACCCTCGGACTTAGGCCTTTTCTGCCCAGCGATTTCGCATCTGCGAAATTTTCATCGCAGGTGCGGACTTTACTTAAGTCCCCTGGGTCCGCTTCTGCGAGTATAGGGCTGCACCTACGCGTGTGCGCCTGCGACAAAACGTGTCGCACCTGTGACCCAGTCGCTCCTGCACATCTCCTCACTGCAATAGCGAAGCCACTTCTGCAGAAACTGTCCCGCACCTGCGAGTCCTGCCTGGACTGCCCCTTTCCGCTTCTGTGCTCGCCCTCTCGCTTCTGCGAGCTCGCACCTTCGATCAAACTTGCACATGAGAGATTGCAACAGAACTGGTGCACTTTACCCTTTCTTTAAGTTCCAAACTTGATCTGTTAACCATCTGAAACCACCCCGAGGCCCCCGGGACCTCAACCAAACACTTTATCTAGTCCTAAATCATCATACAAACTTAATTGAGCCATCAAATCACATCAAACAATGCTAAAAAACACAGATTGCGCATTGATTCAAGCCTAATGAACTTTAGAACTTCTAACTTCTACATCGGATGCCGAAACATAACAATAACATTCGATTGACCTCAAATTTTGCATACAAGTCATAATTGACATTACGGACCTATTCCAATTTCCAGAATCGGAATCCGACCCTGATATCAAAAAGTCTACTCCCGTTCAAACCTTCTAAAATCTTTCAACTTTCCAACTTTTGCCAATTAACGCTTAAATGACCTACGGAACTCCATATCAACATCTGGATCGTTACGTCATCCCCTTCTTAAAATAAAAGTTCGTCCTTGAAAGAGTATAGAGGCATACCTGAAGTGGTGAAAAGATGAGAATAATGGTTGTGCATATCATGCTCGGCCTCCAAAGTTGCCTCCTCGACTGGATGACCCCTCCACTAAACCTTCATTGAAGCAATGTTCTTCGACCTCAACTTTTGAACCTACCTGTCTAAAATGGCCACCATCTCCTCAACATAAGATAGATCCTTGCCCAATTGGACTGAGCTGAAGTCTAACACATGAGATGGATCGTCGTGATATTTCCGGAGCATAGAAACATGGAACACTGGATGAACTTCAGAGAGACTAGGTGGTAGTGAAAGTCTGTTAGTCACCTTTTCAATCCTCAAAAGAATTGCAAAAGGCACGATATACCTAATACTCAACTTGCCCTTCTTTCCGAACATAACACCCTTCATGGGCGAAACCCGGATCAAGATCCGCTCCCCAACCATGAATGCAACGTCGCGAACCTTCTAATTCACATAGGTCTTCTTCCTGGAATGGGCTTTACGAAATCGATCCTGAATAAATTTAAACTTTTCCAAAGCATCCTGAACCAAGTCTGTACCCATTAGTCTTGCCTCACCTGGATCGAACCAACCCACTAGAGACCAACACCACCTACCATACAAAGCCTCGTACGGTGCCATCTAAATGCTCGACTAATAACTGTTTCTAGGAAAACTCCGTAAGTGGCAAGAACTGATCCCAAGAACCCCCAAAATCCATCACACACGCACAAATAATATCCTCCAATATCTGAATAGTACGCTCGGATTGTCATGTTGTACTCAACTCCACCCGAGTACCCAACTCATGTTGTACGGCTCTCCAAAACTGCAATGTAAACTGCGTATCCTAGTCAGAGATGATAGATACCGGCACTCCATGAAGCCTGACAATCTCGCGAATGTAAACCTTAGCCAGCTGCTCTGATGCGTAAGTAGTAACCACATGAATGAAGTGAGCTAACTTGGTCAACATATCCACAATCACTCAAACTGCATCGAACTTCCTCTGAGTCTGTGGGAGTCCAACAACGAAATCCGTAGTCATCCGCTCCCATTTCCACTCCGGAATCTCTAACTTTTAAAGTAATCCACCTGTCCGCTGATGCTCATATTTCACCTGTTGACAATTTAGTCACCGAGCTACATACTCCACTATATCCTTCTTCATCCTCCTCCACCAATAGAGCTGCCTCACGTCCTGATACATATTTGTGTCACCTAGGTGAACAGAGTACCGCGAGTTGTGAGCCTCTTGGATAATAAACTCACGCAAACAATCTACATTCGGCATATATAGCCTGCCATGCATCTGTAATACACTGTCATCTCCAATAGTGACCTCCTTGACATCACTGTGCTGAATCGTATCCTTAAGGACAAGTAGATGGGGTTCATCATACTGACGCTCTTTGATACGATCATAAAGTGAAGACCGAGAAACCACACAAGCCAAAACTCGGCTCGGCTCGGCTCGAAAACATCCAATCTAACAAACTGGTTAGCCAAGGCCTGAACATCCAAAGCTAAATGTCTCTCTGCTACCGATAGATATGCTAAGCTGCCCAAACTCTCTCCCTTGCGACTCAAGGCATCGACCACCACACTGGCCTTCCCGGGATGATATAAAATGGTGATATCATAGTCCTTAAGCAACTCCAACCACCTTCGCTGCCGCAAGTTAAGAACCTTCTATTTAAACTGATGTTGTAGACTTTAGTGATCGGTGTAGACCTCACAAGGGACACCATACAAATAGTGCCGCCAGATCTTCAAGGCATGAACAGTAGCTGCTAACTTGAGGTCCTGGACAAGATAGTTCTTCTCATGCACCTTCAGTTTTCTAAACGCATAAGAAATCACCCTACCGTCCTGCATCAACATCGCGTCAAGACCAATGCGTGACACACCATAATACACCGTAGATGACCCCAAACCAGTAGGCAATACCAACATAGGGGTTGTAGTCAAAACAGTCTTGAGCTTCTGAAAGCTCTCCTCACACTCCTTAGCCCACCTAAATGGAGCACCCTTCTGGGTCAGCCTGGTCATAGGTGCTGCAATAGACGAGAAACCCTCTACAAATCGACGGTAATACCCTGTCAAGCCAAGAAAACTCCAGATCTTCATAGCTGAGGACAGTCTGGACCAACTATGCACTACTTCAATCTTCTTCGGATCTACCTTGATCTCCTCACTCGATACTACATGACCCAAAAATGCCAATGAATCTATCCAGAATTCACACTTCAAAATTTTTGCATATAACTTCTTTTCTCTCAAGGTCTGAAGCACAGTCCTCAGGTGCTGCTCGTGATCCTCCCAACTTCGGGAGTACACCCGAATGTCGTCAATAAACACAATGACGAACGAGTCAAGATAGGGTTGAAATACACTATTCATCAAGTGCATGAATGTTGTTGGGGCGTTGTTCAGCTTAAAAGACATCACAAAGAACTCGTAATGACCATATCGAGTCCTGAAAAGAAGTCTTCGGGATATTTGGCTCCCAAATCTTCAACTGATGATAGCCTGAACACAAATCGATCTTAGAGAACATTCTGGTACCCTAAAGTTGATCAAATAAGTCATCAATATGTGGCAATGGATACATGTTCTTCACTGTAATCTTGTTCAACTGGCGATAATCAATACACATTCGTATAGGACCATCCTTCTTCTTTACAAACAAGACATAAGCACCCTCAGGTGACACACTCGGTCGAATGAATCCCTTATCAAGAAACTCTTACAACTGTTCCTTTAACTCTTTCAACCTACTGGGGCCGTACGATAGGGTGGAATAGAAATGGACTGAGTGTCTGGTAAATAATTACTACCAAAGTCGATATCAGTGTCGGGCGGCATCCCCCGAAAATTCTCCAGTAGTACGTCTGGATAATCCCTCACTACCAGAACTGAATCAACGATAGGGGTATCAACACTAACATCCCTCACATAAGCCATATGCGCATTACAACCCTTCTCAACCATCCGCTGAGCCTTTAAAAATAAAACTACCCTTCTAAGAGCATAATCCAAAGTACCTCTCCACTCTAACCGCGGTAGAACTAGCATAGCCAATGTCAGCTCCTTGGCGTGATAATCAAGGATATGATGATAGGGAGACAACCAGTCCATGCTCAAGCTAACATTGAAATCCACCATACTGAGCAACAATAAATTGGCTCTGGTCTCAAAACCACTGAGAACAAACAAACACTACCGATACGCACGGTTCACAACAATAGAATCTCCCATGGGTGTAGACACGTAGACAGGAGAACTCAAAGAATCATGGGATACACCCAAATACGAAGAAAATAAGATGACACATAGGAATAAGTAGAGCTTGGATCAAATAATACTGATGCATCTCTATGATAGACCAGAATAATACCTATGATGACAGAGTCGGAGGCAACTGCCTCCGTAATCCTAGCAGGAAGGGCATAATATCTGTCCTGGCCATCCCCTCTAGGGTGACCTCTACTTGCTCGACCTCCACCTCGAGCTGGCAATGCAGGTGGGGTGGTAGCTGGTGCTGTAACCATAACTTGAGGATCCGGTGGAGTACGCGGTTCCTGAGAAATCTATGGAAGTGCACCCCTCTCGAGTCTGGGGAAATCCCTCACCACATGACGAGTGTAACTATACTTAAAACAAGCTCTCGGAGGACGTGGCTGTTGTGGCTAGTTCGGGCCTGATCGGCTGGACTGACCGCTGAAAGCACCCCGTGTAGGAGGTGCACTAGATAATGGCGGTACATAATAGGGAGCTTGAGGCCTAGGGATGGCCGGAATACCGCTGGAAGCTGGAAGTGCTGAATAAACAAGGCGACTCACATAGCCCCTACCACGACGAGCTGCAACTGGGGCATGTGTACCACTGTATGTGCCAGACTCTTGAGACCTCTTGGCCTCCCTCTCCTTTCTATCCTAAGTAAGCATACCCTCCAATCTCCTAGCAATCCACACCACCTTTTGGTATGCGATGTCCATCTCCAACGCTCGGGCCATGCTAAGTCTGGTACTAGGGTTGAGCCTCTCGATAAATCGAGGAACCCTCTCTCGAACAGTAGCAACCAAGGCTGGTGCATGCTTAGCCAAATCATTGAACCGGACCGCATACGCAGACACTGTCATAGAACCCTGGTGCAATTACTCAAACTCTGTGCTCCATGTATCTCTAAGGCTCTAGGGCACATACTCTCTCAAAAACATATCTGAGAACTGATTCCAAGTGAGCAAAGCTGCCTCGGTCGGACTACCCAACTCATATGCTCGCCACCACAGATAGGCCGCTCCTCTAAGCTGAAACATAGTGAAAAACCCCACTAGACTCCGCAACACCCATAGTATGGAGGATACGATGGCACTCCTCGAGAAAACCCTGGGCATCCTCTAATGCCAAGCCACTGAAAGTAGGAGGGTGTTACTTAACGTACCTCTCATTCCTGAGCTCCTCCTCCTCAAAAACTGCTGCCCTGACCTCGGGCTGAACTGGGGCTAGCGGCTGCATTGGTGTGACCTATGGAACCCGATCAACCTGGACCCGCTGCTCTAGGGTACGGGTGGTAGGAGTCTGTGCTCCTCCCCTGGCCTGAGATGTGGCAGGAGCAAGTGGTATCAACCCTGCCTGAGCCAAAGTGCTGAACATGCTCAGAAACTAGGTGAGAGTCTCGTGGAGGGGTGTTGCAGTAACAAGCGTCTCAAGTGCCTGACCTCCAACTGGAGCTATTGGTGGCTCATATGTAGCAGCTCATGTGAGTGCTCTGGCTGCACCAAGTGGACGTCTTCGGCCTCTACCCCGGCCCTGGACTCTCATGGCTCTAACAGGGAGCGCGTGTGTCTGGTCATCTGATCCAGTTGTACGTGTCCTCACCATCTGTGATAGAATAGAAAGACAGAAATTTAGAATCCGAAGTCAAAGTTTTTCACGATAAGAAATCAAGGAAGCGAAGCTTTTCATAACAGTTCCATAGCCTCTCGAAGATAAATACAGATGTCTCTGTACCGATCTGCGAGACTTTACTAAACTTGCTTGTGACTCATAACACCTTTGAACCTAGTGCTCTGATACCAACTTGTCACGACCCCAATTTACCTCCATAGGATGTCGTGACGACACCTAGTCTCTAAGACAAGGTAAGACTAACAAACATGCGAAATAACTGAAATATTAAGCCAAAACTCAACACGTCAACAACTATAATAAATAAAGTTGTAACTCAAGTATGAACAACTCCCAAAACCTGATAGATATGTCACAAACTCTAAAGAGAATGCTAAATATCCCTGTACATTAGAGTCTAATGAGGATAAGGAATCAACATAATAAAGATAGAGGGGACTCCGAGGTTTGCGGATGCTGGCAGATGTACCTTGAAGTCTCCATGTACGGACTATCTCACTGATACCTGGTCTGGAAAGCAGTAGCACAAAAAGATGTGCAGAAACGTAGTATGAGTACACCACAATGGTACCAAGTAAGTGCCAAGCCTAGCCTTGGTAGAGTAGTGACGAGGTCAGGTCAGGGCCCTACTGGAATAATAAGAAACAAGGCAGAAGATATAATAATATGATGAAATGACAGAGAAGTGAAATAATGAGAATTTACGGAAGGTAATAACACAAAATCAAATAAAGATCAATACAACATGAAAGGAAAGCAAAAACAAATCTTACAAGTTAAGAAAATAACAACAACAATATAACAAATAGAAAAAATCAACAGGGGCACTCCCGAGGTACCGCCTCATAGTCCCAAAAGTAAATATCTCACAATCTTTCCTTATATCACCACATGAGCCTTTATATTTTTTTTCTTCAAAAAATCAATTTCCCGAAATAGCATTCCGCGTTTTAGCCAACCTAATCACACCGCATGACTTCTAGTAGTTCTCCTACTAGCCACGCGTATCAAGCCCACCTTATATCAGCGCATGCGTTTCAACACCCAGAACTTATACCACCGCGTGCGTATCAATAATCACATTGACACGACAGAAACCTCGTGCAACAACCAAACAATCATCTCAACAATAATCACGAAAATCAAATATAACAACTGAAAAATCGATATTTCACGGATAGAAATTTCAAGTAAAGAATCCCACAAGTAATTAAGGAACATGGAATCATGAAAGCAGGTAATTCAACTAAACATGTAGTACAAGTTGCAAATAAGAGATAAGACAAGTAGGCAAGTAAAGTTAGTCTAAACATGATGACTATACATGCTAAAGCAACTCAGTTAAGGCATAGAAAGGAAACTACTTAAACAAAACCAAAATTTCCACATTTATCCCGTGTACGCACTCGTCACCTCGCGTACACTACCCTCGTATATCACAAATTTTCACAACAATACCAAATCCTAAAGGGATTTCCTCCACACAAGATTAGACAAGCCACTTACCTCAAACCTCGCTCAATCAAGCAATAAGAAGGCCTTTCCCTCAATTTTCCAACTCCAATCGGCTCGAATCTAGCCAAAACATTTTTACTATAAATATAACTATAGGAAACTAATTTAAATAATGAGATTAAGACTTTAGGAAAGAATTGAAAAATCGCTCCAAAATGTCAACCCCGGCCCACGTCTCGGAACCCGATCAAAATTATAAAATTCGAATACCCATTCGATATCGAGTCCAATCATACAAGAATTACTCGAATCCGACCTCGAATCGCCTTTCAAATCCCCAAATTTTAGCCTAAGAAGTTTTCCCCAATTTTCCAACTAAAATCACTAGTTAAATGATAAAACAACACTAGATTCGCGACAATTAATTAAAAAACCAGTTAAGAATCCTTAACCAAATGTTTTATGTGAAAATCCCTCAAAATTTCGCCTCAATCGGAGCTCTTTAGGTCCAAATATGGATAATGAAATCAAACCCTCGAACTTAAGCCTTTTCTGCCCATCGATTTCGCATCTGCGAACCCACAGCTGCATCTGTGGCTCCGCACATGTGGAATTTCCATTGGAGGTGCGGATTTCACTTAAGTCCCCTGGGTCCGCTTCTGCGAGCATAGGGGAGCACCTGCGTGTGCGTGCCTGCGATAAAACGTGTCGCACCTATGTATCTCCCCATCGCAGAAGCGAAGGCGATACCGCGAAAACTGCTCCGCACCTACGAGTCCTGCCTGGACTGCCTATTTCCGCTTCTGTGCTCACCCACTCGCTTTTGTGAGCTCGCACCTGCGATCAAACTTGCACAGGTGCGATTGCACCAGAATTGGTGCACTTCAGCCATTCTTTAAGTTCCAAACTTGATCCATTAACCACATGAAACCACCCCGAGGCCCCCGGGACCTCAACCAAATACTCTAACAAGTCCTAAAACACATATAAACTTAGTAGATCCTTCAAATCATATCAAACAACGCTAAAAACACAGATTGCGCATCGATTCAAGCCTAATGAACTTTAGAACTTCTAACTTCTACATCTGATGCCGAAACCTATCAATTCACGTCCGATTGACCACAAATTTTGCACACAAGTCATAATTGGCATCACAAACCTATTCCAACTTTCAGAAGCGTAATCTGACCCCGATATCAAAAAGTTAACTCCCGGTCAAACCTTCCAAAATCTTCCAACTTTCTTTAATTAACGCCGAAATGACCTACGCACATCCAAATCAATATATGGATATGCTTCTAAGACCAAAATCACCATACGGAGCCATTGGAACCAACGAAACTCTGTTCTGGAGTCGTCTTCACACAAGTCCAGCTACAGTCAACTCCTATGACTTTAACTTTCAATTTAGGGACTACGTGTCCAATTTCTCTCTGAAACCAAATACCAAACCTTCCGGCAAGTCACATAACCAAAATATAATAGAAAGAAGGCAATAATTAGGGGGTCGGGGTTAATATACTAAAAACGACCAGCGGGGTCGTTACAAATTCTTCGTTTGTTTATGGCCTACAAACTCCCTCACTCTTTATTTGTTTGATATATTTATTTTTTCGAGAGTTAATTTGATAAAAAAATGTTAAATTTGACTGAAATAATGCATTCTCCAAAGTTAAAATTTAAATACGTGAAACTAGATAATATAAATTATATTATACTTCATTCTAAAATAGCGAAAGAATGCTTTTAAAAATGTGAATAAAAGTTGACTTAGTTGACTCTCATAACGCGAAATGTGCAAATATTATGCTACCAAAATGAAATAGAAAATTCATTTGTATCCACTCGCGGCAAACTTATATCACCCGGTAGCCACAAATTGACTTCATACAAGTCATAGCCTAAAAATAATAATAACGGCTAGCAACTGGAATCTAAAAATCTGAAACCATAAGCTCAACACAAATGGAAAGGTAATCACTCCTAATCGATTTTGGATCCTATATTCACGCTTTCAATATGGAATATTCAACCCCCAAAAAGTATAAAAGTCGCCCATATCACATTTCAAAAAATAATCTAGTGCAGAGCTCCAAAAAGAAATCACGCTAAAATTCAAAGTTTTTGCACAATTGCAGCTGTTGGAAATTGGTGAATTTTGGTTTGATGATTAACATTAGGATTCATTTTTAAGAGAGATATTAAATTATTTCGTGTTTTATGACCTACTAGCCACCTAGATAATAGAGAATCTTGGTAAATCTTTATTGTTAACTTGGAGACCAAGTTTGTAAGGAAGTAGAGTTAACAGTGGATTAATTTTAGGAAAGGAATCATATTTTTCCGATACTTCCCTTATTCTCTAGGGTTAGAAAGGAGATCTTTAAGGGATATATTTTGCACAAAATTGGTGGAAATTAAACAGGTTTCTTGCTTTAAAAGAGTTATAATTAGAGTAGGAAACAAATGAGGAAAACCATGTGGTCATATATGGTAAGTTCTTTATGAAGTAGGTCTCTTATTATTTGTTTCGTTTTATGATTTGGACTCTTTATGCTACTAACGTGTTATCTATATGTAGTCCAAGTTTACTTCATTGCAGGCATGCACTTCCATTAGTTATTCAGAATAAATTGAGATAGAAGTTAGGAAAAACGAGTTCAAAATTTTGAAGTGAATATTGAAGGGTGTAATGTGTAGAAGAACCAGACAAGAGAACTTGTTCTTTGATACAATGTCAAATTCATTGTGTCTAGTCTAGTTCATTGTATTAGGTTATTGATTCGTAATCTTATTTGCTTATACAAGAAGCATATTGGGAGATTTTTCTCTGTGAGAGAAGTCAAGTCTTAGGCTAGATTAGCTCGAGCATTTTGCTACAATCAGAGTGGCTGTAGCCGGTCAAGTGGCTAGGATTTAGTTTCTTAGGTTATTAGAGTTTTGTAACCTGAAACTGCTCATTGTTTTAGTGAAGTTTTTGTGAGAAATTTCATAGGTGGGTCGTGATTTTTACTTCCACGTAATAAAATCTTCTGTGTATTTAATTATGCACTTTACTATTTTAGTTGTTTAACGAAGGAACAAATATAAGAACCAAGTTCTTATACAGGTATCTAAGGGTGCACCAAGTTACAATTGGTATCAGAGCGGGCTTTTAATAATAAATTCTAACACCTTGAGAGATTCTAAACATGAGTGCACCACCAGGAATGAATAAGGGACAATCTACCACTCATCCACCACTGTTTAACGGCCAACATTATAGTTGGTGAAACAATCACATGGAAATTTTCTTGTAAGCGGGAGACTATGAAATGTGGAAAATATTTAATGATAGACCCCTAATCCCTACCAAGAGAAGCCGAGACGGACAAAAGATGCCTAAAATTAAGGGGGAATTCACTGCTAAAGATTACAAGATGTTGGAGAAGAACGCTAAGGCATCAAGATACTGACTTGTGGACTTGGTCGAGATGAATATAATAGGATTTCTGCATGTTCCTCAACAAAAAAAATCTGGGATGTCTTGCAAATTTTTCATGAAGATACTAACCAGGTAAAAATAACTAGAATTAAACTCCTTATGAGACAATATGAATTATTTTCAATGAATGATAGGGAGACAATAAAGGACATGTATTCTCGGTTTATCCTTATTTCTAATGAACTCCAATCTCTTGGAAAAGTATTTTTCTGTAGTACTTGTCAGAAAAATCTTGAGGATAAGGCAATATTCATGGGAGAGTAAGGTTACATGCATCCAAGAAGCAAATAAGCTAGACAAATTGACAACGAACGAACTTATTGGAAACTTGCTGATCTATGAGCTTCGTAAGAATGATCAAAACAAGGATGAGCCAAAGAAAAAATAAGTCTAGCCTTGACAACAAATGTGAGTGATGACTCAGACCTTGATGAGGAAGAACTTGATGTACTAACTTGCAAGCTAAAAGAGTTTTTTCAGAAAGAAAAGAGCAAAACCGAAAAAGAAACAGTTAGAGGACCTGGTCCTCGAGCGTTTTAGGTCCCCAAAGTGGCCATCTGACAACAACCTGAGAAGAGCCATGCTAGCAGCCTTTCAAGATAACTCCGACGAAGAATCAAAAGGCGAAGGTGAAGAAGATGGAGTTTTTGCTATGATGGTCATGAATGATTCAAACTGTGAGAATAAATCTAATGAGGTAAACCTTTCGGATCTTAAAGAAAACATTCATGCATTGTCTAAAAAAGAATTGATGCATGCAGTGTTCTCTTTGATGAACAAAATTGATAGGTTGAGTGCTAATAATGATAAGTTGATGAATAGTTTTTCAAATGTTAAACGACTCCTTAAGTCTTGAACATAATAATGGTGAACTTGGAAACCAAATCAAAGAACTTAAGGAATAAATGCACATTCTTAAAATTGAAAATGCAGCACTCAAACTTGAAAGTCTGAAATCAAAGGAAGTACTAAATAAAGGTAAATGATTAAGTAGTGAGATTCAAATTGCTCTTGAAAATAAATTGAAAAGGACAAAAGAAAAATTGTAATAGATTACTTAAAGAGAATCTGAACAAAGTTAATTATGAACTTATCAGAATCACTAAGTGGAGCAAGTCCTCAGATGCGCTAAATTGGCTGAAAGAAATTCATAACATGAATAAGACTGTAATTGGATATGAGAAATCTTTGTCTAAGCTGGATCCTAAGTATGTGGAAGTTCATAAAATTAAATTGTGCACACATTGTGGTAAAACTTATCACTTTAAGGATAGTTGCGCAACTTTGTTTAAGGCAAACGTGAAAACTAAAAATATATTTTGCCTAGTTGGACTAAGAGACACTCGATTCATCCTTTTAGTCAAAAGAAGGGACCCAAGCTAGTATGGGTTCCTAAATCTAACATCTAATCTAGTTTTGCAGGCTAATGTGAGAGGAAGCAACTAATTGTACCACTTGGATTTGTATATTGGTTGCTCAAGACATATAATTGAAGATAAATTAAATTTTCTCTCACGAACAGCCTTCAAAAGAGGGAGTGTGTCATTTGGTGAGAAAGGCTAAATTATTGAGAAAGGTAAGATAGATAAGTCACTCTCTCACTCTATAGATTATGTGTATTTGGTTGTGGATGGTAAGTTAGAAAGTGCTTATGTGATTTTTGATGAATCTGATGCTTTAGTTGAAAAAATGTGATGGATGGTGACTTTGAAATGGATATTATTCGAAGTCAAGTTTCAAGTGAGAAAAAAAAATCATAAGCACACATATTGAGAAATCAGTTAAGGGATTTGGTCCTAAAGTAGGCTCCTCTGCAGTTGGGCATGGTTTAAATTAATCAAGGGAATAAATGTAACGACTCGGATGGTTGTTTTAAGTGTTGTAGGACTGTTCTCCCATTTACTGCTTATTTTATGCTCAATTTTTGTTATGTGACGTGCCAGGGTAGTTAGTTTGGTTCCGGGGATAAGCCGGAAAGAATCGGGACGCTTAGTACCAAGGTTAGAAGCCTAAGTTGGAAGTGTTCACCAGATGTTGACTTATATATAAATGATTGTGTAATAGAGTTTTGATGATTTCGATAGCTCCGTATGGTGATTTTGGACTTATGAGTGTGTCCAAATATCGATTTGGAGGTCCGTAGGTGATTTTGGCTTGAAATGACGAAAGTTGGAAAAATTAGAAGTTTGGAGAGTTTAGAAGTTTGACCGAGAGTTGGATTTCTGGTTACAAGGCTCAGATTTTTGTTCCTTAAGTTGAAATAGGTCAGTTGTATCATTTATGACTTGCATGTAAAATTTGAGGTTAATCGGAGTTGATTTGATAGATTTCGACATTGATTGTAGAAGTTGGAATTATTAGTTTTCATTAGGCTTGGAATGGAGTGCGATTTGTGTTTTTGATGTTGATTGACGTGATTTGAGGCTCGACTAAGTTTTTATCGTGTTTTAGGACCTATTGGTATGTTTGGAAGGGGTCCCAGGGGCCTGGGGAATGATTCAGATGGGTTCATATTGGAATTTGGACTTAGGAGAATTTCTGTTACTAGTGATGCCTGGTGCCATCGTACCTGTGGAGGTTTGATCGCAGGTGCGGTATGAGAGAAGTTGACCAGTGTTCGCAGGTGCGAGTGTTTGTCTGCACCTGCGAGAGCGCATACGCGAGAATGGGAGCGCATGTGCAAAGGGCGAGAGGCAGGCGTGTTTCCGCAGAGGCGGATCTCATGTTGCAAGTGCAAATCTACAGATGCGGAGTATGGTCCGTAAAAGTGAAGGCATAACATTCAGTTGGAAACCGCATAATCGGAATTTGGCTGCACCCGCGGAATCACAGAAGCGGTTAAATGAACCGCATGTGTGAGATGTCTGCCAGAGTATAAGGTTAGGGGTTAAGTTATTTTTCTCATTTTTGGACTTTGGAAGTTCGGTTGGAGGCAATTTTTGAGAGGGGTTTCACAAGATTTCTTGAGGTAAGCCACTTTTGATAATTTTTATTCAATAATATTGATTATCCATTGAATTTCCGATCTAGTTCATGTGTTTTTAAAGTGAAATTTTGGGAGTTTTGGGCTAGGGATTGGAGAGTGAAATTTGGAAATTTGAGTGATGATTTGGTATTGGAATTTGGTAAATTTGGTATGGTTAGACTAGTGGTTGAGTGGGTTTTCAGATTTTGTAACTTTTGTGGGATTCCGAGATGTGGGTCTGGGGTTGACTTATGAGTTGACTTTTTGATTTTTGCCAAAGATCGTAGCTTTATTAATTGAAATCAATTCATATGTATTTTGTTGATAGTATTACATTATTTTTGGCTAGATTCGATCCTTCTGGAGGCCGATATGCATGGGAAGGGCTTGCTAATAGAGTGATTTGATTTGCTTGAGGTAAGTATCTTATTTAAACTCGAATGAGGCACTAGTTGCCTGAATTTTTATGATAGCAACTTGCTATTGGGTGCGCACACACGTGGGGATGAACCCATGTGCGGGCACCGGGGTCATTTATTCAGGCTCGGGTTGTGCTCAGGCTAGATTTGACTGTTAAACTTCAAGCTAAAATATTCCTCATATTTGTAGCATTTTGTGTGAACTAGTTGAGCCATGCTTGAGGCTACATAGAGGTTTAATCCTTGAACATCTAGTCAGGGTCTGAGTCGATGCCGGGATCCATTCCGTGCACCCGAACTAATGCCCACATCCATGCAGACAACTTCTTCTTAGCCTTCTTAGGGTGCACCTGACACTTTGTTTTCTCGCTCACTGCAACCTTCTCTTTAGAGCCCTTCATTTTTCACTCAACACTGGCAGTTGGTTTCCCTTTTTGCACCCCCTTTTCTACATCCATCTTGAAAGTCACAGTCTCCTTACCCACTCTAAGCATGAGTTTTCTCTCATGTATATCTAATATCACTTTGCTCGTTGCTAAGAATGGTCTTCCTAGGATGAGGGGGGCCTCCTTGTTTTCCTCCATATTCACCACTATAAAATCCACAGGAAATATGAACTTATCCACCTGAACTAACATATCTTCCATTATCCCCTCGGGTATTAAAGTCGTTTGGTCTGCCAACTGCAATGGTGTTGGTGCAGACCTTATCTCTCCAATCTCCTTCTTCAGTTTCCTATAAATAGATAGAGGCATTAAATTAATTGAGGCACCAGAATCACATAAAGATTTATCAAAATTAATAGTTCTAAAGAGCAAGGTATAGTAAAACTCCCTAGATCTCCACACTTTTGTGGGAGTTTATTTTGCAATATCGCACTACAATGCTCTGTAGGCTTGACCACTGAGGTCTTCTATACTTTCCTCTTCTTCGTAAGGATCTCCTTCAAGAATTTGGAATAAGAAGGAATTTGTGAGAGCACTTATGTGAATATTAAGTTGACATGAACCTGTTTCAGCACATCCAAAAATCTCTCAAATTGCTTGTCCAACTTTTCTCTACATAGCTTTTGAGGGAAAGGTAGTGCATGCATATGCTTGCTCTCCTCATATTCCTCCCTTCCCGATTTTCTTCCTTCTTCTTTTTCTCAGCTTTCATCGGACCTTTCTTCTTCTTCTCATCATCACTTTTCAGCTGCTCCCCACTTTCTTTTTCAAGTATCACATATTTTTGGGTCGGGTGTAACGACCCGACTGGTCGTTTTGAGCTCTAGCGCGTCGTTCAGCGGTTTGAGGCCGTGAGCAGCTTCCTTTCAGGTATTATGACTTGTAGGTGTGGTCGAAATTGAATTTCAGGAAGTTTAGAGTTGATTTGAAAAAAAATTCTCATTTCAGAAGCCTTAAGTTGGAAGAATCAACTAAGATTGGAATTTGGAGTAAACGACCTCCGAATCTGGATTTGAAGGTTCCAATAGGTTCATATGATGATTTCGTACTTGGGCGTATGTCCGGATCAGGTTTTGGATAACCTTGGAGTGTTTCAGCTCATATTGTGGAAGTCAGCATTTTTGAAGAAATTTCCTAAGTTTGACTTAAAGCGCATTTCAGTGATGTTGATGTCAGTTTGGGATTTCGAGTCTAGGAATAGCTTCGCATGGTGATTCTGGAGTTGGGAGCGCGATCAGAAGTGAATTTGGATGTCCGTAGGTCATTTTGAAGTCATTTGGCTAAAGATAGAAATTTGAAGGTTTTTGAGAAATCCGACCAGAAGTGGAATTTTTTATATCGAGGTCAGAATGCGGTTCCAAAAGTTGGAGCAGGTCTGTAATGTTGAATATGACTTGTGTGCAAAATTTAAGGTCAATCGGACGTGATTTGATAGGTTTTGGCATCGAATGTGGAAGTTTGAAAGTTCTAAGTTCATTAAGCTTGAATCGGGCTGCGATTCGTGATTTCGATGTTGTCGGAGGTGATTTCAGACTAAGTCCGTGTGAGGTTATGGGACTGAGTCGTAGGATTCTGACGGGGTCTCGGGGGCCTCGGGTGCGTTTCGGGGTGAATTCAGACCATTTTTCTCTGTTTTGCTGCTGCTGTCTTCTGTTGTATCTGGTGTGCTATGCGATCGCGGTCCTTTGTGTGCGATCGCAATGAATGAAATTCGAGGGGATGGAATTTTTCCTTGTGCGATCGCACAGAAGGAAAATAATTGAGGTGCAGGGAATTGCCCTGTGCGACCGCAGGGGTAGTGGTGCGATCGCACAAGGGTGCGTTTGGGGCATCTGGAGCTTGGCCTGTGCGAACGCGGGAGATGTGATGTGAACGCACATGAGGAAATCTTGGGGCAGCATATTTGGCCCATGCGATCGCAGAGTTTTCATGCGATCGCATAGAGGTTTTTTTTCCTGGTCAGTATAAAAACAGAATTTGTGGCCATTTCTTCACTTCTTCCTTGCTATAGTCGATTTTGGAGGAGCTTCAGGAGAGGATTCCTTCATGAAATGTCTAGTTAAGTAAATTGCTCCCATTTTAAAGTTAAATACAAGACTATATGCATGAATTAGACATGGAAATACGTAGAAAAATTGGGATTTTGGAGGAAAGACCTAAAAATTTATATTTTGGATTTATACCACGAATTGAGCATGAATATTTGAGTAAATTGTATACTTGAGTTAGTAACGCTATGGGTAGGGTATATTTTCGAGAAATTTCGGATTCCGGGCACGTAGGCCCGAGGGCATTTTGGTCTTCACTGAGCGAGGTTGGGAAAATATATAATTTGAATTTGTTGTGAGTATTAGGATGAATTTTCATTGGGTTGTCCTTGTTTGGATAGTTTCGGAGCGTTGTGACAAGATTTGAGTCGTTGGAAGGGCTTGGAGACTGGTTATGGAGTTTCCGAGCGAGGTAAGTCTCCTTTCTAACTTTGTGAGGGAAAATTTCCCCCATGAATTAATTAAGTATATGCTATTATCTTCGGGGGCTACATACGCACGAGGTGACGAGAGTCCATGCGTAGCTACTATTATGCCATGCCCGGGTAGACCAGGACCCACTAGCATGCCTTACCTGTTGTACCTATGATCTTGTTTGTAATATTAGACTGCTAATATAATTAAAATTGCAATTGAATGACTAAAGAAGATTATAGTTTATTTTCTTAAGCATCTAAAAAGAGAATTGATTTCCTTTGCGGGCAAATGTACTTCCGGATAAGGTTGTATTATTAAACATTATAAGAACTTGGAAAGTGAATTTTGAAAAAGGATTTAAATACTATTTTGTGGTTTTTAAAAGAGAAATCAGTCATTTACTTGAGTATTTGTGTTCCCGATGTATTCGGGGTGGATTGTTGAGTGTGCATGTCTACATGTGACCGCTTCGCAATTTACATTCCGCGAGCGGAGTGTTATTTTCCCCACTCTCATGGGAGGGGGCCGTACGCCACGGCGAGATTGAAAGAAATATTATGGTTCGGGCCGTTCGACCCTCGACAGTGCATGGAGATGATTATTATGATGGCTCAGGCCGGTTGCCCTTATCCCGTATGCGCACGCTAAATTGTTAAATGTTTTTCATGATTTTGAAGTGATAAGATATTTGGGGGAAAACAAAGAGGAAATTGTTTATTTAAGATATTTTGGAAAATATTGAGGAAGTGGTAACTGTTTGTTTATTCCCAGTATTTACTTGGATTTCAGTGCCTTATATGTATTGCTGCTTTACTACCTTTACATGCCTACCGTGTTCATCTTATTCTGTTAATTAATTTGCTGGCCCTTAGTGAGTGTCTAATTCGACCTCTCGTCACTACCTCTCTGAGGTTAGGCGGGCGACATACTGAGTACACGTTGTTTTTGTACTCATGCTACACTTGCTGTGCATTTTATTGCACATGTACTTTCATAACAATGTGGAGGATTCAGAGACTTAGGCGAGATGCATCATTCGGAGGCGATCCGCAGCTAACAGAGTCTCTCTCGTACTGTATTTATTACATTATTTTAAATTTCCTCGTCCAATTTGTACTGCGGACAGACTTTGTAATGATTGTATAAATTCATAGAAATTGCTCATGTACTTGTGACACCGGGTTCTGGGATGTGTTAGGATATATTTCTTAAAGTGTAATATTTTAAACTATTGTTTTACTTGACATATTTTAGTTAGTTAATATGTAATAAAGTGAAAGGAAATGCTTTTCATAAATGTTAAACAATAATTTATTTCGATTAATTAATGATTGGCTTGCCTGACAATGATGTCCGGCGCCATCACGACCTTATGAATTTTGGGTCGTGACAACATGGTATGAGAGCGCTAGGTTCCCTTAGGTCTCACGAGTCATGATCAAGTCTAGTAGAGTCTTGCGAATCGGTACGGAGACGTCTGTACTTATCTTCGAGAGGCTACAGGGATGTTAGGAGTACTTCCCTTCTTGATTCCTCATCGTGCGATTCGATTCCTTTGAGGCTTATGCCTGTGTTCATTCCTACTCACTCTTACGCGTCGCGAAGCGCTTGCTATGAATCAGGAATTTGAGGAGTTGAAATGGTGCTACAGACGTAATTCGAGATGTTTCCATGTGTAATTGGTTGGGGCTGTTGTTATGTCCCTGCAAAAGAATAATATGTTGTTTAAGCTCAGTAGATGTGTTTCTGAGAACGTTAAGGCTTTGCTCAGGTAGTTATGATGCTTTTGTGATTAGTTATTGTGTGATGTCGATATGAAGATAGAATGCTTGCCCGTATGTTGGGGTTGATGAATGGATTGAAGGGAGGTCTTCTAAGAGTTTGATTTCGAGATTTCGGTATTTTAGTTCTAATGGAGGAAAGGCATTTGGGTTATGAATGGTCTGGTTGGGTTGATAAAATAGTAAGAATGGGTGTCTTCAAGTGAGGTGGGATATGCACCTGTGACGTGGAGTCGTCGTCATTGATCGGATGAAGTGTGTTAAGTTTGTCGGTGCTATGGTTTCTTCGGTTGCGAGGGTTAGAGTATTGAGAAGAAGTATTGAAGAATGCGGTTGGCAGAGAATGATCCTGAAGTGAGTCTAGGCGGTGCTTCCATTTCTAGGAGGCTAGGTGTAAGAAGCGGTAGTCGAGCAGTCGCAAAGTGGGGGAGCAGTAACATAGCTTGGAATTTGAAGATTTTGTCGCGCATTTAATGGATGTCCATGAGGAGTGGATAGACTAGTAAAGTTGGTAAATTAAGCAAGGCGTAGGATGGGGTATTGAAGTTGCAGAGAGCGTGCATTTCAGCACCATTAGAAGGTGTCCGCGGGTGATTTCCACAGGTGGGTTATCTCCTGTGAATGGGTTAGCGGTGGCATGGTTGGCAAGTTGCTGTGAGAGGTTCTCGTAGCTATTCGGTAGGAGGCGGAATCTGTGAATGATGCTAGAGAATTTGAGTATTTAGGGAGTGCTAGCAAGAGGATTTGGAAGAATTTGGACGGATTGGTTGAGCAAGATCGCGTTATCAAAGGAGAAAGGATCTCGGCAGGGTCTAGAGTGGTGCAAGGAGAAACTTTGGGCTAAGTGGGGGAGTCCCACCATCTGCAGTTGGGTTGTAGGGTTGTCTTCTCATAGG
>ML397524.1:49016-85404 GCA_005239525.1 Nicotiana knightiana | reverse complement strand
CCATTGTTGTTATTGGATCTTTCTGGGGATTGTTCCCTCGAACCACTTGGGGTTCCTGAAGGCAATGGAACTTGGGTTCCACTCCTTTGCTGGTTGTTGTCATTGGAGTTTGACATAACTCAGAGGATACTCATGAGTCTAACCATACCAAATTTACTCAAATCCGACAACAAAATCCCATTCAAAACCCTAAAATTTTATCTCAAGAATGTTTAACCAAAGAATTAGACCTTTTGACTAAAGCTTATTTTTAAGATGAATACGGGTTACTGATAATCAAGGTAATGGAGAAAAATGAATAATAGACTATATTGCAGAAATATAGAAAATCGACATTAAATGTATTCGAGAATCAGATGCCTTTACAAGTTGTATTCCCCTCACTTATATAAGAGATTCTTACAACGTACGACTCTTGCTATGGTTACTCATTAATGACTAATTATGACATTAATGAGGCAATACAAAGGATAACGGTAATTGGGGTTCAGTTACATAACGTTCGAGTAATCAATTGTGGGTCCTTGAATCTGCCCGTAGCTTTGTCTAGATTCATTCTGACCGTGCCTCTCTCTCGTTTTGATCAAGTTGAGTTTTCCGTGGCAGATAAGTTCATGGGTTTACTGAACCGTGCCTCTTCAAAGAATCACACTTTTCCTGTGTCCACGCGACTGACTGAGTTGTCAAAAGCTGCCTTACGTGTGAAACTCATTTTTACCAATACAAAGAACTCTTCCACTTTTCCCCCAATTTTCACCCCAAATCACAACTTAGATGATAAAAATCAAGATATAATCATGGAATTTAACCGGATCAAGTGAGAAACACTTACCCCAATAAACTCTCTGAAAATGCCTTCAAAAATCGCCCAATTCCATGGTCTCTAGCTCAAAATATGAGAAATGAGTTCAAACCCTCGATTTTGAATTTTGACACTGCTGCCCAGATTTTCTTCTTCGCGAATGCGACCGTCCTCTCACGTTTGCGTAGACCAACCCAGACTGCTTTTCCACTTTACTCTTCGCGAACGTGACAATTGCTTCCCGAAATGCTTCACCAGCTCGAAACTTCACGAACGCGTAGACTAAGGACCTGGGGCCCTCAACTGCCTCACTCCTCTTGCGAATGCGGCGCCACTCACGCGTTCGTGATGCACACACTGCCCTACCCTTCGCGTTCACTTCCTCACCTTCGCGAACGTGAAGAAAATTTACCATCTCAGAAACACTCTTCACGAACGCGAGGCCCATCTCGAGAATGCATAAGAGGAAACCAGAAACAAAATACATTAGCAGATCAACAATCTCACCAAGGCCAAAAATGATCCGTTTACCACCCGAAACTCACTCGAGGCCCTCGAGACCTCTACTAATCATACCAACAAGTCATTTATCAACATACAAACTTAGTCTCACCTTTGAATCACTCAAAACAACATCAAATACCAAACACTAAATTACTCTCAGATTCAAGCCTAAGAACTTCTAAACTTCCAAATTTTTCGAAAACGACGCCGAAACCTAACAAACCACGTCCGATTGAACTCAAATTTTGGGCACACACATCACAAATGATACTACGAACCTACTCCAACTTCTAGCATTCCATTCCGACCTCGATATCAGTTTTTCCACTGCCGACCAATATTGCTAAATTTCCAACTTTCGCCAACTCAAGCCTAATTCTACCATGGACCTCCAAATAATATTCCGGAGGCACTTCTAAGTCCAAAATCACCTAATGGAGCTAAGCGAACCATAAAAGTCCAAATCCGAGATCGTTTACACAAAATTCAACATTGGATTGTCTTTTTCCAACTTAAGCTTCTATATAGGAGACTAAGTGTCTCATTCCACTCTGAAACCACTCCGGACCCTAACCAACCAACCTGATACGATATAATACAATATAGGTAAAGCACAAAAGAAGCACAAATAGGAGAAACGAGGCTAAAACTCTCGGAACGATCGACCGGGTCATTACAGAAAGCAACACTGGATGAAAGATTCCAAAATCCTAAGCATAAAGTCTAACTTAAATGGAGAAAAGACTTTAACTTAAGAGCAACATGAATCCGTCAACATCAACACAATGTTGTAGCAGAAAATCCCAAGCTGTTAATCTCCAAAATTACCAACCATTTTGCTTTTTCAGAAGAGCATATGAAATAGGTGAAGAATAAAATAAAATAGGGTGTTTTGAAAGACACAAAGAATCTTTGATATATGGATTGGGGTGGTGTCATATTTAATGATCAATCAGAAATGACCACTTAACTTTAAAAAATTTTTTTTTTATTGATATAATCCATTAGAAATAAGGTCACATATAGGCCAGATCTTTAACGGTAGGGTCACTCTAAGCAAGACGGGTGGATTGTAATAACCCATAGTTTTAACCAAGGACAAATTGGTTATTTACCTATAAAAAAGAAGGGATTAAGCAATTTAACAGGTCAAAGCCCATCAGAGGTATGGCATGGGTCTGATAAGGGGTTGGAGATGATACTTGTCAGCCAACAAATAGAGTACAACTTGGAAAATTGGAGAAATATCTACAATTCTAATTTGTAAGCAAAGTGAGAACGAAATATTTAACAACCACTTGGAGTCAAAAACCCAAAAAGCAGTTGGGACACTGATGCTTGAAGAGGAGCAAGACGCATCAGTTCTTTTCTTGAGTAAAAGTACTCTATTTGGCATCGAATAATTATAACAAGAAACTACAATATCTAATAACGTAAGTTTTCTGAAGAATTTTGGTTTCATATTGTTCAACTCTTAACTACGGTAGGTAACAGTAACATGAATCTTCATGGTGAAATAAACTAGTTCATGAATAACCATGAACCTGAAATTTTAAAAAAAGGCTATTAAAATTTAGTTTTGATAGCATTATAGGTAGTCTAACAAATGGTATTTTGAGTAACACTGAGACATGGGTAATCGAAATTGTAACTCGCTATCACTTAAACTTATGGAATTTTGCGGTTATAAGATGGTAACATAAACTTATATTGATTTATAGATTTCACATGAATTGAGCACTTGGATCGATAAGAAGTCATACAGATTGCTTGAGGTGTTTGGAATTGCGACACGAGTACTGTGAGTAGTAACCCTTCCGTAATTTGTGTTTTCATGACCTGCATGATTTGTATATGATTTTTAAAATAAATGTTTTACCGATGCTTTGAAATTTCATGTGGGACAAGTCCTTTACTCGATATGATACCGAAATGGTTATTCGTGATGATTATTATTGTTTTAAATATTCTCGTTGTCACTAGATATTTTTATCGTTACCAAAATAAAATTACATAATTTGATAAGAAATGATATGCCTTTTGTTGATTTGAAAATGCTTTCATACGAGTACTGACTATTTACAAGAAAAAGTATTAATGGGAGGATACTTTGAAGGATGTCATAGCTAACGGCGGATTCATTAGACCTGGTGTACCTTGTATTTACAGATTACCGATTACACTTATAACTCTTGCTAGTGAGAAGGTAGAACTAGCATACAGTCACAGTTTTCCCTTGAGTAGGGACTACGGTTATATTTGACTCCTTTTACGAAGGGGTCCATACAGTGATACAGATTACATGATCCTTTCTTGAAAACCTCACAAACATAAAGATTTTCTATGGCACAATGATTACTAAGTTTATTACCAATTTTTTAAATTGATTTTTATTACAGGAAACACATGAATAAACTGATTATATTTATTGTTTTAATAGAGAATTTTATTTTATGATAGTTTCTGATTATTATTATTATACAAGCACGTTTTCTTACTTGTCCCCAATTAGAAACGGTTGTGGTTAAGTGTAATTACTCACTGAGCTAACGACTCATTCCCCGCTAGAGACAACAGGTAACACAAACGAGTATTTCAATGGTTAGAGTGCACGAGTTGAAAGTTCCTGGTGAGCCCCGTATTTATTCGCGTGGGCAAAGATTTCTTTTATTTGTTATAGTCCATTTATTTGAAACTCTTGGAGTCACTCCATAGTTATTCTTTTAATGTCATGAGTATTCTTCGTTATTATAGATTTATGATGAGTATTGCACTTTCTTATCAAATTTGAAGATAAATTAGGATTTCTGGTTGTTAGTGGGTTGATTATTAATGATAGAGACTTATTTTGATTAATTGATAAGTTGTTGGTTGGTTGGTTTGATATTAGGATGGTTGGTTGTTGATTTTGAGATAGAAAATTATTTTTGGATAGTCCTAACACAGGGGAAACTTTGTTCGATTTTCTATAAAATGCCGATGAGGCTTACTTGGGGGCACTTGCTCGTAGGCGCCGGTCATGATCCTAAATTGGATCGTGACAATGTTGTTATGAGAGCCTAGGTTACTAATGTGAATAATGGAGCACACATCGATAGTAGAATATCAATTATGGTTATGTAGCCGACCATTCACATAATCGTGATTCTGTGAGGGCGTCATATGATGTGTCTCATCTTTCTTTCTTGTTCCTCCGTACGTGCATGATGATTATGGTTAATTAAATATATCACCTCTCATTTTGTTCCTGTTTTACTTGGACCAATCACCCAATAATATAATTTGGATAGAGGTTCAAAGACGCAAGTATTGTCACTAGGCACGCAACTGTTTCCTAGAAAAGGGAAGGGCTAGTAGTAAAAATGCGAATAAAAGTGTTGGTGTACCATAATGAGGGACTTTCATACCACTAAGATGTGTAATAAAGTCCATTACTGACTAGTCCACCACTATAACAATAGGAGAGTGTTTTCATAGGAGAGTGTTTTCATAAAGGTATTTACCTCGATAAAAGAAAAAAAGAAAAATTAAGATCTTGATGGATATGATGAATAGACAAGAGAAGAATGAGAAAGAAAAATTGAGATTTAAAGGCCGGCACCTTAACTGACCAAGATTATTGAGAAGAGATAACTATTCTTAATATAATTCCTAAAGTTAAAACTACCAAACTTTACCATTTCTAATCGTTCGAAGAATCCTCAGATGTCTTAATGGAAAACTTAAAGCATTATGGACTCTAGGATGTTCTAGCGAGAGGTGTGCGGTGCTAACAACTTATAGACTGAAGAACATGGTCAATTTATGGTATGTTATATATTTTTAGTTACATTGGTAGGAGCACACAACTAACTTGAGAACAAGTTTACTAAAATATTTATGAATCACCTTCTTTTTGAAAGTCGATAGCGTGAATTTACTAGGTTAGAAATTAGTTCAGACAACAAATGTACTAATATATGGATTAGATTTTCTCAGCTAGCTAGATACACATCTTCTCAAGTTTAGAGGCTTGTCTAAGAGTTGCTTAGTCTTTTAAACAAGACAGTAACTTTATATATATGGATATTATGACCTATTTATGTTAGTTGATTTGCTAGAAAGACTGAGAACATAACGTGATAGTTATGCAATAAAAGTTTTAAAGGCAAAGCACAAGACTGGGAAATTTCTTCGACGAGCATTTTAATGCGGGTCGAACAATTAGAAACAAGGACAGTAAGGTGATGAATAAATTGGATTGTTGCTCATGTTTTAGAATTTGAGGTAACCGAGCATGTTTAACAAGCTTGTTGAGAATAAAGTTATCCTAGGTGGCTTGATATTACTTTATATGGCCTACTTTGATATGCCAATACACATGGATTAATTAACTTCTTGTTATGCCACCTTTATTTCCATACAAGGTAGTTGGGTTTTAATTATCAAAATTAATCTAGTTTTTGTCGTAAGAGGAACAAATTGCAAAGATAGATAAGGTTATATTATATATAAAGGCCCAATGTTACTAAAGAACAATTGTTGGGGTTCTCTTACCTACGATAAGAGCCATAAGGGACAAGACACCTATTTTGGAAAAGGTACCAATAGCAAGATAATTCTTTGATGTATTTTCTGAAGATTTAATAGGACTACTTTCACTGTGAAAAATAAAGTTTATTTGACACCTGAAATTTAACCTATATAGAAATCCCCATACCTTATGACACGGACGGAGTTTGAAAGAGCTAAAGGAAGAAAAGAAAAATTGCAAGACTACTAGATAAGAGTTTATTTGATCGAGTATATTTTCATGGGGTGCATCGGATGTATTTGCAAAAAAGAAACACGGGTCTTTAAGGATGTGCAACGATTAAAAGCAGTTTGAATAAGGTAATAATGCACAATAAGTACACATTGCCTCCTATAACTGACTTTCTTAATAAGTTTCTTAGAATCCAAGAGGAATATATTTCTAAGACAATAGTCCGAACTCGGCACGGTATCATGAGTTCCTTGCAATTCCTTTTGGACTTACCAATGCTCCAGCTGCATTCTTGGACTTAATGAATAGGTTGTTCATGTTATTTTAGACAGATTTATCATAGAGTTTATTGATTATATTCTACTATATTCTCGTAGCCAAGAAGAATACGAAGATCATTCGAGAATTGCATTGCAACATTACAAGAATATCATCTCTATTCTAAGTTCTCCAAATGCGAATTTTGGCTAGACTCAGTAGCATTTGTTGGGCATGTAGTATCTGAAGATGAAATTATGATGGTCAAAATGACATAAGAAGTTAGAAAGAAAAAAATCAAGACCTACTAATTTCTTGGACTTGGAAGGCTATTGCAGGCACTTCGTGCATGATTTTCTTTGTCCAAAATAGTTGCGGCACTAACTAAGTTAACACATTGAAATGAAAGATTCTAACGAATAGAGGAATGTGAGAGGGCTTTCAGAAACTAAAAATCATGTTTGACCGCCACTCTGGAATTAGCCTTACTATCAAGTTCCAAAGGACCCACGATATTTGGTAATGCTTTGAGCGTGAGATTAGAATGTGTTCTTATGCAAAATGATCGCATTATAGCTTATTCTCTTGTGACTAAAAAGGCACGAGCAAAACTATCCTGCTCATTTTTAGGAGTTAGCCTCAATGGTTGATGCTCTGAAGGTTTGGATGCTTTACTTATACTGTGAAACTTTTGAGATTCATACTAACGACAAGAACTTAGAGTATATTTTCCAACAGAGAAATTTGAATCTTCGATAGTGTTGGTGGATATGAATTCTTGAGGACCGTGATTATTCCATTAGGTATCTCTATGGAAAGGCCAATATTGTGACTGATGCATTGAACGAAAAATCTATGGGCAGCTTGGCACATATAGTTCTACCAAAATGACCTTTGGCTAAAAATATGCAGAGACTAAAGAGTACATGTATCAAATTTAGTATGGAGAATGTAGATATATTGTTGATTTGTGTTAAAGACAAATTTTCACTAGTAGAGAACATATAGGCCACTCAATATGAAGATGACAATTATGTAAATATCGAGATGAGGTCTTAGCTAGTAAAAAAACAAGAATATGACTATTGATAGTGGAATTTTTCGAATAAGTAACTGCATATGTGTACTATATATAGACGGGTTAGGATGAGTTATTCTTGAGGAACTCAATACCCAAAATACACTGTACATTCGGGGTACAATAAAATATACCATGACTAGAAGAAAATTATTTGTAAGAAAAGAAAGAAGAAAGATTTCTTTAACTTGTTTATGACTATTTGACTTGTAGCATGTCAAGATTAGCACTTGCGATTTGCAGGACCACTACAACAACAACTCGAGATTTCAAAGTGGAAAAATGGAATAAAATTATAATAAATTTTATGACAGAACTACCTCAAACGATTAAAGGTTATGATAATATTTGAAAATTTGTAAATTGGTTGCATAGTAGGCACATTCCTTGCTAGTCAAAACTTCCAGCAATGAGGTGAAATATGCACAAATATGCATGAATGATAAAGAAAATTATCCGACTCCATAGGGTTTTACTATCCAACATTTTTGATAGAGAATCACAATTTGCCACACACTTTTGAAATATCTTTCCAACAAGTATTGAGTACACGAGTAGATCTTTGTAATGCCTTTCATCCGTTGTCAGATTGATAAATTGAATGTAGTGTACAAATCGTGGGGAATAAGTGTTCTTTATTTTTAAGATAATTGAGATGCATTTCGACTTTTTTACCTGAATTGTTTATAACAGTAGCTTGTAGTTAAGCATCCGGAGGGATCCATATAAAACCTTGCCGGATGGTTTTAAGTCGGTGATATTAAGGTATTAAGACTATACTTATAGATTTGAAAAAAAATTTGGACTAGACTTGTTATAAGAAGCGACTCATAAGTTCATTTGACTCAAATAGGATTGCTCACATCACAAAGCAGACAAAAGTCTTGTGCAGATAACAGAAAAATAGACTTAAAATTATAGCAAGAGATTGAGTGATCCTACGAGTCTCTCTTATGAAAAACATGATGCAATTGGAAAAATAAAGAGGGAAGATGAATCCAAGGTTTATAAGATTATAAGAGGTACTTGAAGGGATGAGAGTCGTGCTTATCGTTTGACACTTCATCCTGAGTTATTTCTTTCATCTAGTGTTCAAAGTCCTGTTTCTAAGAAAATATATATTGGACTTCTCTTATGTGCTTGAAGCACCGATGATCCAACTTTGATGAGAAATTAACTCATATCGAAGCGTCGATCACTAGTGTTACAGACAAATAAGAAAGTTACGATCAAAAGAATTTATGTTCGCGAAATTGAACCTATTTCATTGAAGAAGCTACTTAGGAAGTGGAAGATGTCATGTAAGTCAGATATTCTTACTTATTTCAGTCTACAAGCATGCACTTTATTTCAAATTAGGGGACCGAATTTTATAAGAGGAGAAGAATGCAATAACCCATAGTTTAACCAAGAACAAATTGGTCATTTACCTATGAAAAAAGAGGGATTAAGCAATTTTAAGAGGTCAAAGCCCATCAGAGGTGTGGCGTGGGTCTGATAAGGGTTTAGAGAGGAGATTTGCCAGCCAATAAATAGAGTACAACTTGAAAAATTGGGGAAGTATCTACAACTCTAATCCATAAGCAAAGTGAGAACGAAAAATTTAACAGCAACTTGGAGTCAAAAAACCCAAAAAGTAGCTGGGACACTGATGCTTGAAGAGGAGCAAGATGCATCAGTTCTTTTCTTGAGTAAAAGTATCCTATTTGGCATCGAAGAATTATAACAAGAAACTACAAGAACTAACAACGTAAGTTTTCTGAAGAATTTTGGTTGTTTAACTCTTCAATTGTAAAACTAGAATTGAGTTTGGTATTTAACTACGGTGGGTAACAGTAACATGGATTTTCATGGTGAAATAAACTAGTTCATGAATAACCATGAACCTGGAATTTAAAAAAAAAAGCTATTAAGATTTAGTTTTGATAGCATTATAGGTAGTCTAACAAATGGTATTTTGAGTAAGACCGAGATATGGATAATCGAAATTGTAACACGCTATCACTTAAATTTACTGAATTTTGCGGTTAGAAGATGGTAACATAAACTTATATTGATTTATAGATTTCACACGAATTGATCACTTGGTTCGATAAGAAGTCATACAGATTGCTTGAGGTGTTTGGCATTGCGACACGAGAACTGTGAGTAGTAATCGTTCCACAATTTATGTTTTCATACCTGCATGGTTTGTATAGGATTTTGAAAATAAATGTTTTACCGATGCTTTAAAATTTTATGTGGGACAAGTCCTTTACTCGATATGATACAAAAATGGTTATCCGTGATGATTATTATTGTTTTAAATGTTCTCGTTGTCACTAGATATTTTTACCGTTACCAAAATAAAATTACATGAATTGGTAAGAAATGATATGTCCTTTATTGTTTTGAAAATTTTTTCATACGATTATTGACTGTTAATAAGAAAAAGTATTAATGGGAGGAGACTTTAAAGGATCCCGTAGCTAACAGCCGGTTCATTAGACCTGGTGCGCCTTGTATTTACAGATTACCAATTACACTTATAACCCTCGCTAGTGGGAAGGTAGAACTAACATACAGTCACAGTTTTCCCTCGAGTAGAGACTACAATTATATTTGACTCCTTTTATAAGGGATCCATACAGTGATACAGATTACATGATTCTTTCTCTTGAAAACCTCCCAAACATAAAGATTTGCTATGGCACGGTGATTACTATGTTTATTACCGATTTGTTAAATTATTTTTTGTTACAGGAAACACATGAATAGACTGATTATATTTATCGTTTTGAGAGAGAATTTTATTTTATGATAGTTTCTGATTATTATTATACAAGCATGTTTTCTTACTTGTTCCCAATTAAAAATGGTTGTGATTAGGTGTTATTACTCACTGAGCTAGCGACTCATTCCCCGCTAGAAACAACAGGTAACACAAATGAGTATTTCAATGGTTAGAGTGCACGAGTTGAAAGTTCCTGGTGAGCCTCGCATTTATTCGCGTGGGCAAAGATTTCTTTTATTTATTGGTTATAGTCCATTTATTTGAAACTCTTAGAGTCGCTCTATAGTCATTCTCTTAGTGTCATGAGTATTCTTCGTTATTATAGACTTATGATGAGTATTGCATTTTCTTATCAAATTTGGAGATAAATTAGGATTTTTGATTGTTAGTGGGTTGATTATCAATGGTGGAGACTTGTTTTGGTTAATTGATAAGTTGTTGGTTGGTTGGTTTGATATGAGGATGGTTGGTTGTTGATTTTGAGATAGGAAATTATTTTTGGATAGTCCTAACACAGGGGAAACTCTGTCCGATTTTCTGTAAAATACTGATGAAGCTTACTTGGGGGGCACTTGCTCGTAGGCGCCGGTCATGATCCTAAATTGGGTCGTGACATGGATGAAGGGTGGTTTAGAATGAAATGAATAGGTTAGGAGCAGTTTTGGCCCTTTTTTGGAAGGAAAATAACTTATGTCATAAATAAAGGAAATTATTTTCTTCACTCTGTAAAAAATGCTTTCGCTAGATAAAATATTTTCTATATAAAAAAACTGTTCACAATGAAATATTCTTTTGAAGAGAACATTTTTTGCCATCCCAAACCATTTTGTTGAGAATGTGAAAAGGTGTTCTTAAATATAAATCTAATAACACCTCTATTTTATTTTATATGATGCTTTTTCTCTGGTTCATTTTGAAAAGATCAATACGGCTACATATTTGAAATTCTTTACTCTTAACATTTCATTTCAACCTTTAAAATTCTCTTACTAGAGCAACTAATATTTTAAAAGTTTTTCTTACAATCTGATTAAATCAAATGTAGTCATTTTCTTAATGTAATCATTTAAAAATGAAATGAGGAGAGGAGATTACTTTTGTTTTCCTTCCCTTTTCCATCCAAACAAACAATACCATTCATTTTATTGGAGACGTTTTAAAACTACTTTAATTAATAAACGTAATTTATATATCTAATAAGCAGTTCTAAATATATGAAAATTTTAATTTATTTTGAAAAAATAATCAAGAATCAATATCCAAATGCACATCATCAAATACTTGGGAATAAGGGTGTACAAACCGAATCGAACCGGATCGGACCGAAAAATCGCACTAAACCGAAAAGTCAAACCAAACCGATTAAAAAAATCCAATGAGGTTTGGTTTGATTTGGTTTGGTATTGAAAAAAAAAAACCTGAACCAAACTGACATATAAATATATAATTTATATATATATATATATATATATATATATATATATACTTTTAAAACTTTATATAGAATTTTCTTTAAGAATTGTCTATAAGTATTTGGGATTCTCTTATGGGATGTAATATTTAATGGAAGATGAAGTGCTCCATTTTTAATTAACTTTAAATAATGTATTGTATTATATCAAGTATTATTGAAATTCGACAATCTCTTTATTTTTCCTTATTCATATGTCAAGATCTATTAAATTCTTATATCGTTTTCGCATTTGAAGTGGTATTTCCATAATTGAAAGTTAAATAGAACATTTTATTATTTAGGTATCATATTTTGTTTCTTATATTTAATTATTAAATTCGGTTAACCTTGAAATTGTACATCAACAAAAAATTATTGTCAGATAACTAAAAAAATAACTATCATGTGTTACTAAAAAAATGTCACATAAGAATATTTTAATAGATCATATGTTTGTCATTTTTCTAATTGTTGTTAAACATAAGTTTACTTTAAAAAAATTTAATTACCTACTATTTAGGAATAGTCATTAATTAATTACATACTATTTAGGAATACTCATTTAATTATTTTTTTAATATTTATAACATTGATTATGTCTTTTGGTTTTAGAATTTCAAACACATACACAAGGAGAACTTTTGGTTAATTACATAGGACGAAAATTTATGTTCAACTCCATATTTATTTAGGAGCATTTATCCAGGTTCCATCTTTCTTGACTTGTATTTGCACACATCTACTTACTGTTGCCTTGTCGGCAATTTTTGTTTGTGTACACATCTATTAGTTTTGGTTGCGTTGCCAGCAACCCGTAGTTGGATTGATTTTTGTTTGTAGATAGCATTTGGTTGTTTTTCTATCTTTTCTACTAGTGTTGTAAGCTTAAGGTTTCATCTATCCCTTTTAATTCTTTGTTTGCATAGAGGTAGTTTCTTTTACGTGGTATATTCACTGATCTAGTGCCTGCTCGCGTTACTGTTCTCGTAGTAGAGCCTTTGAGTTGTTTTTAGCTCTCGGGTTCATAGCTTGTAGTCCTTCGTTCCCGCTACTTGTTCTTAGTGGTAGTGTGTACCTGATATCTTTTTCTTATAGTGGCGGTAGTGTACGATGTGAGAGTAAGGTCATGTCCTCGGGTGGGGCTGGGGGTGGGAAGAGGGGTAAGAAAGCCTCTAGGCTAAGAGTTGGGTCTTGGAATATTGGGACGTTCACGGGGAAGTCTATAGAGTTAGTTAAGATTCTTCAAAAGAGGAAGATCAACATAGCGTGTGTTCAGGAGATTAGATGGAAGGGTAATAGGGCACGGGATGTAGACGGGTTTAAACTATGGTACTCAGGAAGCGCTGGGGGTAAGAATGAGGTAAGTATTTTAGTTGACAGGGTGTAACGACCCGATCTGTCGTTCCGAGAGTTTAGCCTTGTTTTCCCTATTTCTGCTTTATCAAGTGTTGCTTAGCCTAATTATGTTGTGTTGGGTCGGTTGGTTCGGGTTCGAAGTGGTCGTGGTGAGAAATGAGACACTTAGTCTCTCTTGAGTAAGCTTAAGTTGGAAAAGTCAATCGGATGTTGACTTATGTGTAGAAGGTCTCGGATGTGAATTCTGATGGTTTGGACAACTTTGTTAGGTGATTTGGGACTTAGGAGCGTGATCAGAACGCATTTTGGAGGTCCACGGTAGATTTAGGTTTGAATTGGCGAAATTGGAAATTTGGTATTTCTGGTCGGCAGTGGAAATCTTGATATAGAGGTCATAATGGAATTCCGGAAATCGGAGTAGGTCCGCAGTATCATTTGTGACATGTGTGCAAAATTTTAGGTCATTTGGAGTTGATAGGATAGGTTTCGGCGTCGTTTGTAGAATTTGAAAGTTTCTAAGTTCTTAGGCTTGAATCCGAGGTTGATTTGGTATTTTGGTGTTGTTTTGAGTGATTCAAAGGCTTGACTAAGTTTGAATGATGTTATGGGATGTGTTTTCATTTTTGGTTGATGTCCCGAGGGCCTCGGGTAAGTTTCGGGAGGTTATCGAACCAAATTCTTGGTTTTGAGAGTTGTAGATTTTGCTGGTTTTCTGTTGCATAAAGTTTATTCATCGCGTTCGCCGAGGGTGTCTCGCGTTCGCGAAGGGTATTTTCTGTGGTGGTGGATTTTCTTCTACGTGTTTGCAAAGGAGGGGACGGAACGCGAAGGTTAAGGCAGCATGTGCATCGCGGACGCGTGAGTGGGGTCGCGTTCGCGAAGAGGTGTGAGGCAGTTGGGGACCCCAGGTTTTTGGTCTACGCGCTCGCGAGGTGAGGTCCGCATTCGTGAAGGAGTGAGCTGGTTAAGCATCGCGTTCGCAAAGCAGTTGTCGCCTTCGCGAAGGGTTAAGAGGAGAGGCAGTCTGAGTTTGGCCTACGCGAATGCGAGAGGACGGTCACGTTCTCAATGAAGGGAGCACCTGGGCAGAATGTAAAAAACCCATGTTCGCGATTTTTAGCCCATTTCTTACCATTTTTGAGCGGCTTTGAAGATTTTTGAGAAGGATTGAAGAGGGAATCGAAGGGAAACACTTGGAGGTAAGGTTTTTTTAACTCAATACTCGATTCTATGATGATTTCTAACTAATTAGACATGAAATTAGTGGGAATTAAATCCTAAAAAATTGGAGAATTAGGACTTGTAATTAGAGACTTTTGATTGGGGATTTGAGAGGCCATTTGAGGTCCGATTTTGATGTTCTTGGTATGTATAGACTCGTGGGAGGATAAAGATTTTTGTGATGTAATTTTTATCGAATTCCGAGACATGGGCCCGGGGGTCGGGTTTGGCCAATTTTGGGATTTTTTATGTAATTCGATTATTTTTGAGTGGGTTTTGTTCCTTTAGTGTATATTGATGATATAAATTTGGTTTTGATTAGATTCGGAGCAACTGGAGGCCGAGGAAAGAGGTTAGTATTATGGATTCGCAACAATTAGTGACTGAGAGTCTTGCACAAGAGGCTTTATTTGTGAGTGACACTATGCCCGAGGGGCTGATATTTTTATGAAACTACTATTTTCACTCTTCTTTACACCGATCCTCTAATGAAAACGTTGAACAAATTTTTTATACAAGATTTTAAATGGAAATCTAGAGATTATTGAAAAAATTCAAAATGTAGATTTCTGACTCGATTAAAATTATTTTTACTGTTGCTTATTATATGGCTTTACATGATCTTTCAATGCTCGTCACTTCACTCAAGTCTTTAGTTATAATTGTTACTTACTGAGTTGGCATACTCACACTACTCCCTGCACCTTGTGTGCATATTTAGGTGTCAGGACTGAGTGAGAGTGGATTTGTTCCCTTTGGAGCCTTTCGGAGATTGCGAGGTAGTTGTATGTCGTCCGCAGCCTCGCCTTTATCTTTCCTATTTTGTCATTATGTACATTCTCAGACTTGTTTGTATTAAGGGAACAATACATATTTGTATTTCCTTTTAGATGCTCATGACTGATGATTCCGTGTTTTGGGGTAGTGTTTAGATGTCTTACTTATCTCTACTTGCTTGAAATGCTAAAAATGGTAATTTTATGAATCGTCGGTTAATATTGAATTAAATGAAAAGTTCCTTATGTTATGTATAGTGGATTGGCTAGCCTAGTATCACGATAGGCGCCATCACAACCTGGGTAGTTTTAGGGTCGTGACAAGTTGGTATCAGAGCCTAGGTTACATAGGACTCACCGGTCATGAGCAGGTTTAGTAGAGTCTTGCGGATCGGTACGGAGACGTCTGTACTTATCTTCGAGAGGCTGCATAACCCTTAGGAAAAATCTCACATTCTTAAATTCTTGTCGTGCGAATCCATTTATTTAGCCAAAAGCGTAACTCTTTGAATCCCTTTCATGTATTCGAATGCGCACGTGAGCGCTCGATGTCAGTTGTGAATCGACGGCTTGTGATTTCCATGGTGAGGTGCGAGATGTGATTTTAGCATGTTGATAATGGGCCAGTCTTAGGGACATGAGGCCGGGTTTATTCTGTGGCTTGAGTGCTGAGATTTCGATTGTGTGAGTCGTGCATTTGAGACTTATATGTCCGTTTGTGTCCTTATCGGTGGGGTTTTGTGACTGGATGACTATGTGGCGAGTGTGATTTGATGGTGAGGTGTGTTCAAATTGTTTGATTATGACAAAAGGATTGGCTGGAAATGTGGCAAGAACTATTGAGTGTTTGATTTCTTTCTCGAGTTGGCATATGGCTTCGAGTTGTAAAGTGTATTGGAAGACTTCTCATGTAGTTTAGTTTTGGAGGGAAGTGGAATCTTCCTGTTGTGTTATGAGTTCCTATTAATGTCTCTTGGGCTGACCAATGCTCCAGAAGCGTTCATGTATTTTATTAACAGTGTATTCCAGTTGTATTTATACTCCTTCATTATTGTGTTCATTGATAGCATCCTGGTGTACTCACGTAGCCACGAGGAGCATACTCAGCATTTGAGGAGGGTATTATAGGGATTGATGGAGGAGAATCTTTATGCAAAGTTCTCCAAGTGTGAATTTTTGGCTCAGTTGAGTAGCATTCTTGGGGCACGTGGTGTCCAGTAAGGGTATTCAGGTGGTCAGACGAGTGTGGAAAGAGCTTCCAGAAGCTCAATATTGCTTTGACCACAGCTCCAGTGTTAGTTCTGCCATCAGGTTCATGTTCTTATACCGCGTATCTTGATGCCTCGAGGATAGGCATTGGTTATGTTTTAATTCAGGGGGTATAGTGATTGCGTGATAGCTATGATTCTTGGAAGGGTATAGAGATGATATCAGTTTCAGGCTAAGCAGGCGGGGTTACCTCCCACGGGGTGTCCTGAGGTTGTGTGATCCTTAGGTGGTTTTATAACAAGTACTCCTTTACCAGTAAATGTTATATGTTGTAACTTGAGTTTAGACCGCTTGTGGAAGTTGGCACTACTATTGCAATGGTGAATGCGAGATTGCAGATGATTTGATATGTTAAATGGTTTGAGTTATATATGAGCTTATGAAGGATTTAGTTGAATCTCACTATGATATGGCGGCGGTGTTAGCATATTGGCATTGCGAGTTATTGATTGTTTTGATCTATGGCTTTGAGCCAAGTTGGAGAGGCTACTAATGATAAGTTGGTTGCACGATTATGCGAGGTATTGGGTTTAGTTCGAGGTATACTGGTGAATTAGCTATGACCTACAGAGGTGGAGTCTGGGAAGACTCGAGTAATGGAAACTTTTGGATACAGGTGGTAATATACTCTATGGGTAGATGTGTTTTATTGAATGATTGAGTTGTAACTGTAAATGGTGCAGTCTGTGCGGAGTAGGAATTTTCTTGGTTGCTTCGAAATGTGGGTTACTTCCTAGTATGTTGGTGTGCAAATGAGGTCAGGTCGTTTGATTTGTTTGATCAGTTTAATTGAGATTTGTATAGAGTGGATGAATCTCAAGAATAGTTCTGATGAATTCAAGGTTATACGTAACAATTGGGAATCTTTAAGGTGTGTATTTGGCTAGAACTGAGATTTACGTTGGAGGGTGTCAAGACTTGTGACATTTCTATATTATCATGGATTCTACATATCAGTATCAGGAAAGTGAAGGTATTGGCTTTAGATTCGCAGGAAGTCTCTTCAGGGTAAGTATTTTGAATGTGGTACTTTTGGGGATATTTGAGAGAGTATTCAACTGCTTACGAGCCTTAGACGGTACAGTCTTATGCTTGGGTATCGTGTGGTGAGTCTAGGTTGAGAATTGTTGTATTATGGAAAGGAGAAATATCAATTCGAAGGTAAGTCAGAAGGAACTTGGATAAATAGGATAGCTTTGTAGTAGGTCGGACCGGCATGGTAAGGGATATGATTAGTTCTTTGGGTGTTTATGAGGCAATGAGTTTTTACAGGTGTTTCTTAGCAATGCTCTTGGGTTTTGGTGACCTACGTAGATTGGTTGAGTTAGAAGGATTCATTCCTGACGGTTTGGTGTTGTACAAATGGGATTCGGATAGTTCCTGATGGTTTCTACCACGATTAGAGATGTATATTTTCTACTGGTGTGAGGTGCAGGTAATGTATAGTGATTTTGCTTGTAAATGGGATCAAATGGAAAGTTCTTGGCTAGTAAGGTACGTAGTTGCTTGTGGCTTGGAAGGGATCATAAAGTTCTCATATTTATCATAGGATGGCATGGCGTATGCGGTATGTTGTGTAGAGTTGAAATTTGCACATGTGAGGTCACAGTTCAGTTCTGGAAGAAAGGTAAAAAAATTCTTAGGCAGCATTGGCAGTTTCAGATGACTAGGTAGATGATATCACTATTGGGTGGCTTGATGAGGGTATACATTTCAGAAAGGGCAATGTGTAGAGTTAAGGGTGCTTCATTGGTATTGCGACGCTCTCTTGTTGGATCGACTGCTGATATTCAAGATTGCTTGGTGACACGGAAGAATTATAGGGATATCCCTCGTGGAATGATTGAGTATCAGGGATATGTTATATATTCGAGCGGTAGAGTTGGGATCGGATATGGTAATTTGTGATCTTCATGGACTTCGAGACTGAGAGTTCTCATAAACAGATTATTTTGTGGTTGTGAACTGTGAGGATGCGAGCAAAGCTAGTCAGATGTTAGTAAATGCAATGATTCAGTCATTGTGAACATTCAGAGGATTATCTATCTGTTGTGGGTGACCAGAGTTGATTTAAGGTTATTGGTAGGACCAGTATGGGTGTGTGTTCTGCACCGAGTCGGAATTGTTGACTTCAAATTGCTATTTTTGAGGGATGTACCATTCGATTGTCATTGAGTTTATTCATATTCTGGAGTGATCTGTGAGTTACCCTTCGGTGTTGAGAGGAGTGGTGATTGTTGGTTATATGCACATATGGTGCAGATTTATTTGGGCTTTATAGCGGGATTTGAGTAAGGTAAGTAATTGGGTATTGCGGGATAGAGACGTATTGGTTATGTTTTTTCTGATTCGTGTGGCATGGTATCGTCCGATCCCCCGTGGTTATGGAAATGCACTTGGAGTACTTGATGTTGAATTGTGTATGGTTATTGACTTTGAGCAAGGTGGCTCGAAGTATTTCATGTGAACCAGCATTTGGATGGGATCACACATTGTAGCGGAGTTATGTGGAGGTATGATCCTTGGTGTCAGATTCGTCTGTTTTGATTTTACGATGTGTGTCAGGCTCTTAGCATGGTGTTGTGATGTAATTGTTAATGGAAGGATAGTCCTCTCGTGTGACTATTTTCTATGATCTGATTTCGTGGGATGTTGCTATTGAGTGCACGAGTTGCACAGGTTATGGCTTTGGATTGTATTGATGCGTCATGTCATCAGAGTGGTCGTGTTGGATGAGAAGAGGTCATTGGGCCTAGAATGAATACTACCAGAGTTGAGTACAACATGGTTGGAAGGATGATATCATAAGTTGGCTTAGAAATCTGTTATAGTTCCTGTCGGAAAAAGGGGGAGCTTTATGACTGGCTGATCGAACGAACAGTTGCTAGTTTCTACGTGTTTTTTTCATCATCGGTAGTATATGAAAGTGTTAGAGCGAGACATTTCTTGATAAGAGGTTATGTACCGGTATTGGCTTGTTTTGAGAAGCTATTGTGATTAGGAGTTATCACTATTAGTGTTTGAGTCATGCAGTATATTATGTGATTACATATTGGGTTACGGATATGGCTTGATACAGCGTGTTCAGACTTATTCAGTTTATATGTGGAATTTTGATCTTATAAATTATTTCAGAAGGGGAAATTTGGTTCTAAGGTTTATGGGTCAGGTTGGATTTCGAAATTTCAACTGTGTTGTGCTATTGGACCTATATCGGATAGGGTGACATGGGATCACCCTCGGGTATGTGCATGGTAGGTTACACAGCAATTTTGGTGGTTCTTGGAACAACTCTGGGTACGTTCGAGGATGAACGTATGTTTAAGTGAGGGAGAATGTAATGACCCGATCGGTCGTTCCGAGAGTTTAGCCCCATTTTCCCTATTTCTGCTTTATCATGTGTTGCTTAGCCTAATTATGTTGTGTTGGGTGGGTTGGGTCGGGTTCGGAGTGGTCGTGGTGAGAAATGAGACACTTAGTCTCTTTTGAGTAAGCTTAAGTTAGAAAATTCAATCAGATGTTGACTTAGGTGTAGAAGGTCTCGGATGTGAATTCTGATGGTTCAGAAAACTTCGTTAGGTGATTTGGGACGTAGGAGCGTGATCAGAATGCATTTTGGAGGTCCGTGGTAGATTTAGCTTGAATTGGCGAAATTGGAAATTTGGCATTTTCCGGTTGGCAGTGGAAATCTTGATATAGAGATCAGAATGGAATTCCGTAAATTGGAGTAGGTCTGCAGTGTCATTTTTGACGTGTGTGCAAAATTTCAGGTCGTTCGGAGTTAATTTGATAGGTTTCGGCGTCGTTTGCGGAATGTGAAAGTTTCGAAGTTCTTAGGCTTGAATCCGAGGTTGATTTAGTGTTTTGATATTGTTTTGAGTGATTCGAAGGCTAAACTAAGTTTGAATGATGTTATGGGATGTGTTTTCATGTTTGGTTGAGGTCCCGAGGGCCTCGGGTGAGTTTCGGGAGGTTATCGGACCAAATTCTTGGTTTTGAGAGTTGCGGGTTTTGCTGGTTTTCTGTTGCAGAAAGTTTGTTCATCGCGTTCGCGGAGGGTGTCTCGCATTCGCGAAGGGTTAAGCGGAGAGGCAGTCTGAGTTTGGCCTACCCGAACGCGAGAGAATGGTCGCGTTCGCAATGAAGGGAGCACCTAGGCAGAATGTATAAAACCCATCTTCACGATTTTTAGCCCATTTCTCACCATTTTTTAGCGGCTTTGAAGCTTTTTGAGAAGGGTTGAAGAGGGAAATCGAAGGAAAACACTTGGAGGTATGGTTTTTGAACTCAATACTCGATTCTATGATGATTTCTAACTAATTAGACATGAAATTAGTGGGATTTAAATCCTAAAAAAATGGAGAATTAGGGCTTGTAATAGGAGACCTTTGATTGGGGATTTGAGAGGCCATTTAAGGTCCGATTTTGATGTTTTTGCTATGTATAGACTCGTGGGAGGATAAGGATTCTTGTGATGTGATTTTTATCGAATTCTGAGACGTGGGCCGAGGGGTCGGGTTTGGCCAGTTTCGGGATTTTTATGTAATTCGATTATTTTCAAGTGAGCTTTGTTCCTTTAGCGTATATTGATGATATAAATTTGGTTTTGGTTAGATTCGGAGCAATTTGAGGCCGAGGCAAGAGGTAAGATGCAAGGGCATCGCGGATTAAGATTTTGGCCGGTTTGAGGTAAGTAATGATTGTAAATCTAGACCTGAGGGTATGAAATCCCGGTATTTCGTATTGTTTTGACAAATAAGGTGACGCACATTCTAGGTGACGAGCGTGTGGGCATGCACCGGTAGGGATTGTGACTTGGTCCGTCCCGTAGCGACTATTAAGCTGCGTATTTGATTTGAAATCATATGATATCCCGTATTTTAGAGATTGATACTATATTTTGGGTTGTACGCCATGTTTGGGGCCTTGGGCCGACCTGTTTGGACCCTCAGTGGTATTTTACTACTATTCTCACACTGTTTTGATAGAAAATATAATCTCAGTCATGATTTATACATGTTCACTGCTTATTCCTATTTATCACTATGTTTTTAATTAATGAAAAATATTTTGGGGCTGAGTCCCCGTGATTTGGGATGAGTTGCCCGAGTGGCTTGAGAGGATGATGACTGAGTGAGGTCGAGAGCCGGATTGTGAGGATAGCGATGGATCGGGCTGCACGCCGCATCATTTGATCTATATATATATATATATATATATATATATATATATATATATATATGGATCGGACTACACGCCGCAACGAGATATATGTGGATCAGGCTGCACGCCGCAGTGAGATATTGGATCGGGCTGCACGCCGCAGCGATATAGCGCTTGGGCTGTAGGGGCCCCTCCGTAGTCTGTACACAACTAGTTAGCACAGTCGACTATTAGTGATCGGGCTGCACGCCTCAGCGGTTACTATTATGGATCGGGCTGCACGTCGTATCGGTTATTATACAGATCGGGATGCGCGCTGCAGCGGTTGTTATATGGCACCTATTGAGTAAGAGTGCTTAGTGTGAGCATTGACTTATGAGAGTAGAGTCATGAGTGACTGAGAGGCTTGCCCGAGAGGCTTTATTTGTGAGTGACAATGTGCCCGAGGGGCTGATATTTTTATGAAACTACTGTTTTCACTCTTCTTTACACTGAGCCTCTAATGAAAACGTTGAACAAATTTTTTATACAAGATTTTAAATGGAAAGCTGGAGATTTTTGAAAAAATTCGGAATGTAGATTTTTGACTTGATTAAAATTATTTTCACTGTTGCTTTTTATATGGCTTTACATGATCTTTAAATGCTCATCACTGCACTCAAGTCTTTAGTTATAATTGTTACTTACTGAGTTGGCGTACTCACGTTACTCTCTGCACTTTGTGTGCAGATTCAGGTGCCAGGACTAAGTGAGAGTGGATTTGTTCCCTTTAGAGCCTTTCGGAGATTGCGAGGTAGCTGCACAGTGTCCGCAGCCTCGCCTTTCTCTTTCCTATTTCTTCATTATGTACATTCTCAGACTTGTTTGTATTAAGGGAACAATATAGATTTGTATTTCCTTTTAAATGCTCATGAGTGATGACTCCGTGTTTTGGGGTAGTGTTTAGATGTCTTACTTATGTCTACTTGCTTGAAATGCTAAAAATGGTACTTTTATGAATCGTTGGTTAATATTGAATTAAATGAAAAGTTCCTTATGTTATGTATAGTGTATTGGCACCTGTCGTGGAATCAGGCAAGCCACACATTTCGTTGAATCTAACTTTACTTTCCAGAAAATTTTAAATTTTAAAATTTAATACTGATAATACTCCGTTTGAAAGTTTAAGACAATATTTAAAGAACAATTCCAAAACCAACCTCGGATCTAGTGTTACTCAGTCACGAGCTACTATAACATCATAATGAAAAAAAAGGAAATGCGGAAATAGACAACATAGTTCGTAAAATAAAAGTGCAACATGAGGATAAAGAAGGAAAAGACGAGGTCGCGATCGCCAGCTGCTACCTCGACGACTCCGATGAAACTATGACAGTTGCTCAGTATCCACTACCGGGTCCCGGTGTACCTGGATCTGCACACAAGGTGTAGGGGGTAACGTGAGTACACCAACTCAAAAGTAATGAACCCAAACTATGGGTTGAGAGGTAGTGACGGGCTAAACCTCGGAAATTACAATAAACAGCGTACAGAATTTAGACATGCTAACAGTATATCAGAGAATATACAAAATATTCCGAGTATTCTGGCATATATATATGAAACCAGTGTGGAAATGCACATAATGCTCACAACCCTCACACAGCAGTCCACTCTGTACCGTATATGGCTATCAGGCCCAGGGAAAGTCCATCCCGGAATGTACATAATCATTAGTGACCGTAGTCACTCGGTACTAAGGAAAAAGACAATTCAGCCCCAAGGAGAAAATCCATCTCCGGAATACAACACTCGGACAAGATCCATGTCCAGGGATGATCCATCCCTCACATAACATCAACTTCGGACAAGATCCATGCCCAGGGAAAATCCATCCCTCAATATCAATGCGCTCACTGGGGGTGTAAAGACTCCGGAGGGGCTCCTATTGGCCCAAGCGCTACATTAAGCCAACAAAGGCATGATCAGCGTATCACTGCGATGTGCAGTATGATCTCATAACTTTCTCAATAACAGGCTCTCGGCCTCACTCAGTCATTACTCTCCAGTCTCGCTCACATGGGCTCAGAAATGCATGAACTAGCCCGAAAGAAAGATAAATATATAAAATAAACAATTTCCGAGACTGAGGCATGAAATGATATGCTATGACAGGACTGAGTAAACAAAATCAAATAAACACGTAAGGACACAGCAATATACGACCGCTTGGGTCTCAGCATTTTCGGCGTGAAGCCTTAAAACATATATATATATATATATATATATAGTTTTTCATGATTTCTATTATGTTTGAATTATTCACATTAATAGAAGCACAAATATCATCAGGGAAAAATCACTAAGCGGTGCGATGGGATGAACCAGGTGAAAAGTCTCATGGTACACGCCCGCATGCCCGTCACTTGGCATGTGCATCACCAATTCTAATCACATAACAAGTAGTTCGGGGTTTCGAACCCTCAGAACCAAGTTTGGAAACGTTACTTACCTTAAAACCGGCTACAATCCTAGCTCTCAATGCCTTTGCCTCTAGACTGGTCTTCTGATTTCTCCAAATCTACCACAAATCAGATTTACATCATTAATATATGCTAAGGAACGAAGCCCACTCGAAAATTATCAAATTCACCCAAAAGTCCCAAAATTGTCCAATCCCGAACCCCGGTCCCACGTCTCGGAATCTGATAAAATTTACATCACGAGAATCCTCATCCTCCCACGAATCTATACATACCAAGAACATCAAAATCGGACTTCAAATCACCCCTCAAATCCTAAATTTAAAGTCTCTAATCACAAGCCCTAATTACCCAATTTTTGTACTAATTTCCCACAAATTTCACCACTAATCAGTCCATTAATCATATATAAACGAGTTTTAAGTCCAAAAGTCTTACCTCCACGATGAACTCTCGATTTCCCTCTTCAAAACCCTTCAAAAAGCTTCAAATCTGTATAAAAATAGTGGAAGAATGACCAAAATTCGCTAAGTCCTCCTTACATACTTTCTGCTAAGCCATCTCGCACCTGCGACCCACTTTTCTACATCTGCGAACTGCTTCGCGGCCCAGACAACCGCATCTGCGGTTTCATTAATGGGCCCAAATTCCCGCATCTGCGGCCCAGGCGTCGCACCTGCGGTCCCGCAGATGCGTCCCCACACCCGCATTTGCGGTCTTCCTCCTAAGGGCCCAACTCCGCATATGCGATCCCATTTCTGTTTCTGCGGTCTCGCATCTGCAGTTCCCTATCCGCAGTTGCAGAAACACCAGAAAGCTTCACACCAGCAACTCCAAAATTCCAAAAATCATGTCGTTACCCATCCGAACTCAACCCGAGGCCCTCAGGACCCCAACCAAAAATACAAACAAGTCATAAATGATCACCCGGACTTAGTCAAACTCTCGGAACACCCAAAATAACATCGAAACACCAAATCAATCCATGATTCAAGAGTAAAGATATTAAAACTTCCAGAATTCATCAACGATGCCGAAACTAACCAAACCTCGTCCGAATGATCTGAAAATTTGCACACACATCCAGAATGACGCTACTAACCTGCTCCAACTTTCGGAATTCCATTCCGACCTCGATAACTAATTTTCCAATGTCGACTGGAGATCGTCAAAAACTCAATTTCGCCAATTCAAGCCTAATCCTACTCCAGACATCAAATCACATTCTGAACACACCCCTAAGTCCCAAATCACCTAACGAAGCTATCCGGGACATAAAATCTACATTCCGGGGTCGTTTACCCAATAGTCAACTTCCGGTTGACTTTTCTAACTATAAGGCCAACTTAAGAGACTAAGTGTCTCATTTCTCACCATGACCACTCTGAACCCGAGCCAACCAACCCAACGCCACACAAAAGAGATGAACCACTCAAGCAATGAAGCAGAAATAGGGGAAAGGGGCTAAACTCTCGGAACGACCGGCCGGTTCGTTACATTCTCCCCCTCTTAAACCAACGTTCTTCCTCGAACGTGCCAAGAGTTGTTCCAAAATCCATCAAACCGCCGAATAAACTTACCATGCACATACTTGGGGGTGACCCCATGTCACCCTACCCCGCATCGATCTAGTGACACAACACATTCGAAAGTCACTATATCCAACCTAATCCCTTCGCCTTAGAACCCAAATTCCACGTCAGCACTTGTCTACAAGATTAGAATCACGCCTCCACACACTGTATATGTCTGAACATGATGTATCCAACCAGAGTTATAACCAAGACGAAGTCACATGATATATCACCTATCTCGAACGCTCCTAATGATAAGCTCAAATCACAACAGACGCCCAAGCCACCCAAATGTCGGTAATAAACCCGACATCAAACAGAGACCCGTTATAACACCTTAATATATTGCCAATGATGAGATAAACACGCAGAAACCCATAATCGTTCGTCGTATCAACAAGTAATGGAATCCTCCCCCTTCGACAGAAAATATAGCAAAACTTCTAAGCCGATTAGTGTCAATCTCCTCCCAAATATGCCGTAACCAGATCCGATAACACCCATTCTAGGTTCGCTGACCTCCTCTCATCTGTCACAACCGCTCCAGTAATAGGACACATCAATACCACTTAAAGTCATAACCCGTGAAGTTCGTGCACCAATAGAAAACACCCCAAATGTACCCAAACATGAAAAATGACACCAAACAAGAAAACCGTCTCTCATTATTAACGGGTAACACCACAACACAATGCTAAGAATTCCTCACATACCGCAGAACCAAAACAGACAATTCCTACACACAAGGATCCTATTTAACATACTCCGCTGCACTGTGTGAACCCTATCTGAATGCTGGTCCATAAAATACCCCTTGCTTAGTCTTGCTAAAATTATCAGAAGCCACACGAAACCGATATCAAGTATTTCAAGTGCATTACCATAACCACGGGAAATCGTACGCTATCATGCCACGCGAATCTGAAAGAACACAACCCTTACGTCCAAACCCTATGATACTCATGTACTTTACCTTAATCAAACTCCGCTAGAAGACCACAATAGAATCGTACCATGCGTGCCTAAAACCCACGAATTGCCGCTCCCCGAAGCAGGGACGGGTAACTCCTAGATCATCCCGGAGCATAGATAAACCCAATAGCCATTAACTGACACCCTCACAATGGCTCTATGGAGCCAAACAATCCGATTCGGTGCAAAACACCCACCCCCACAGGGCCCACCAAGGAACCCCAAATCGATCTGGTCGTATACCATAGACCAATGACCCTATGAAGGCCCATAATGACTGAATCATATCACACACTACCCCCCCCCCTAGCTAACCTTAGCTACAACTACAAAATCATCTACTCATTCGAGTTTCCAGACTCAAAACCCTCAAAGCACACCAATCACCATACCCGATCTCAATTTTGCCGTCTGAATGACTAACACCTCTACAATACCCGATCACTCTATGAGGAAATACCCCATACGATATGTAGGTGATACAAGGCCGGACTTGAATACTCACAGCCTAACAACAAGGAGATTGCCGCTCCACCAATGATATATCCATAAAGCAAGACACAGAGCATCTTCTGAAACTTACACCTACATCAGTCATACCTAAAAGTATCATTATCTATCTGATCAAACTACATCGAAACCGACCATACTCAGAAATGACACATTCACCGGGGTCTCCAAACCCTAAATAGGTACCACACACTACCGACACACGCGGTCCATAACAAAAACATCACCCACAAGGGCGAGCACATGAACAGATGTAACAAAAGACTCACGGGGCACATCCAGAGAATGGGATAAAATATGATGAACATGTGAATATGAAAAACCGGAATCAAATAAAAGCTGAAGCATCTCGTGACAGACTGAAACAATACCTGGGATCACGGGCATTAGAAGCCATCGCATCCGGTCTAGCTGGAAGTGCATAAAATCGGGCCTGATCACCACTGGATCGAACTCCCCCTCTAGGGCAACCCCTAACTGCTGACCCCCACCTGACCCCCACCTCTAGCTGCCTGGGCGGGCGGTGCAGCAACTGAGATTGAAGCCGCGGGGTTACTCCTCTGCTGATAATTACCTCTCGCAAGACGGGGACAAAACCTCTTGATATGGCCCACATATCCACACTCAAAGCAACCCCTAGCACCAGGATAACTACTAAAAGAACCAGGCATAGATGAACCCTGAATCGATGGTGCACACGATGAACTCTGAGCTGGCATGGCACTGAATAATGGGGGGCCCTGATGTGAACTGTGAGGATCATGACCAACTGAACCAGCACGATAACCTGAGCGACCTGGCTGAGCCTGCCTGAATGGACGGCCTCTGTCGTGCTGAGGTTTCCCCCCTGAAGGAACCCCACCAAAACTCCCAGATCCTCGAGACCTCTTGGCCTCCCCTCGCTGGTCTAGCTGGTGTCTGGTCAACCTGATTAGTAGTGCGATTCCTCACCATCTGTGAGAGAATGAAAACAACAGAAGTTTAGTTCCAGAATCAACAGATTCGCATGACAGAATTCAAGAATGTGAGACTTTTCTCCTAAGGGTTCTGTAGCCTCTCGAAGATAAGTACAGACATCTTACCTCCATGAAGAACTCTCGATTTCCCTCTTCAAAAGCCTTCAAAAAGCTTCAAACCCGTATAAAAATGGTGGAAGAATGACCAAAATTCGCTAAGTCCTCCTTATATACTTTCTGCCCAGCCATCTCGCACCTGCGGCCCACTTTTCCACATTTGTCTGCAGCCAAGACAACCGCATATGCGGTTTCATTAATGGGCCCAAATTCCCGCATCTGTGGCCCAGGCATCGCACCTGCGGTCCCGCAGATGCGTCCTCACACCCGCATCTGCGATTTTCCTCCTGAGGGCCCAACTCCGCATCTCCGATCCCATTTCCACTTCTGCGGTCTCGCATCTGCGGTTCCCTATCTGCAGGTGCGGAAACACCAGAAAGCTTCACACCAGCAACTCCAAAATGCCAAAAATCATGTCGTTACCCATCCGAACTCAACCCGAGGCCCCCAGGACCCCGACCAAAAATCCAAACAAGTCATAAATGATCACCCGGACTTAGTCGAACTCTCGGAACACCCAAAATAACATCGAAACGCCAATCAACCCATGATTCAAGCCTAAAAATATTCAAACTTCCGGAATTCACCAACGATGCCGAAACTAACCAAACCTCGTTCGAATGATCTGAAAATTTGCACACACATCCAGAATGACACTACGAACCTGCTCCAACTTTCGGAATTTCATTCCGATCTTGATAGCTAATTTTCCATTGCCGACCGGAAATCACCAAAACTCAATTTCGCCAATTCAAGCCTAATTCTACTCCAGACATCAAAACCATATTCCAAACACACCCCTAAGTCCCAAATCACCTAACGAAGCTATCCGAGCCATAAAATCTACATTCTGAGGTCGTTTACCCAATAGTCAACTTCAGGTTGACTTTTCTAACTACAAGGCCAACTTAAGAGACTAAGTGTCTCATTTATCACCATGACCATTCTAACCCGAGCCAACCAACCCAACGCCACACAAAAGAGATGAACCACACAAGAAATGAAGCAGAAATAGGGGAAACAGGCTAAACTCTCGGAATGACCGGCCACGTCGTTACAGTGTAAAAAGTTATGAATAATGTGATACTATATAAAATAAGAAAAAATGCATCTTTATGCATGTATGTCAAATGTGAATATCAAATGCGATGCAACTCGGTGATAAAACCATATGCAAGCTCTCGGAGTATCAATTCGCTCAATCCTCCCAGTCACTCAGTCCTCACAGTCACTCAGTCCTCCCAATCACTCGTCACTCAATATTTGCACTCAGTAGGTACGTGCGCTCACTGGGGGTGTGTACAGGAGGGGCTCCTTCAGCCCAAGCGCTATATCAAGCCAATCATGGCATAAATCAATGAAACATGTTGCCTCGTGCAGCCAGATCCCATAAATAAACATGTTGCGGTGTGCAGCCCGATCCTATAAATAAACATGTTGTGGTGTGCAACCCGATCCCATAAATATCCTCACAACCAGGCCTTCAGCCTCACTCAGTCATCAATCTCTCCAGTCTCTCTCTCTCTCGTGCTCACAATGTCATGAAACTAGCCCGAATATGATGATGTGATGTATCAATTAATAACAGCAGAGACTGAGATATGATATGCATATGAGTGCGTATGATTGAGTATATAAAATAATGAAAGCATATAACTCCACAACAAAAATGACCTCAATGGGTCCCAACAGTATCAACATAAGTCTATACTATATCACATGGTAGAGACATAGATAACAACAAGATAGGGCTATGGTAACCTCAGAGTCCCAATTCACAGGTGCACGCCCACACGCCCGTCATCTAGCATGTGCGTCACCTCACTACCAATCACATAACATGTATTGTGGGGTTTCATACCCTCAGCACTAAATTTAGAAGAGTTAATTACCTCTAACAAGCCAATACCAATACCGAGCAAGCCAAGCGATGCTCCAAAGATGCCATCCCGCGCGTTCGACCTCCGAAACGGCTCGAAACTGACCAACAATAATTCAAATACATCAAACAATGCTAAAGGAACCAATCGCGATAATAAAAGATCAACTCTTGAACCAAAGCCCAAAATTGGCCCAAAAGCCCAACCCAGGCCTGCACCTCGGAACCCGAAAAAACTCATAAAATTTGACAATCCATTCAATTACGAGTCCAACTATACTAGTTTCACTCAAATATGAATCCACTTTAATGTTCAAAACTCAAAAATTCATATTATGAAACTTTAGGCCAAAACTGCCAATTGCTCTTTAAGATTCAACAACTAATTGCCAAAAATGAAGATAAATTTATGAAAGGTCATCAAAATCGAGTAGAGAACACTTAACCCAATCCTTGTGACGAAATTTGCTTCAAGAATCGCCTCAATCCTAGCTTGTAAATGTCAAAATGAAGCCAAAATCGCGAACCCTTGTATTTATCATTCTACCCAGCACTTCCGTATTTGCGGTCAAATTGCAGCATCCGCGACTATCGCATCTGCGATCAAATCTTCGCTTCTGCGACCATGCTCGCCAGCCGACCCCTCGCACCTGTGGAACAATTTCCGCTCTCCATACTTGCGATGACTTTCACTCCTCAATGAAACCTCGCATCTACGAACCTTAGCTCGCATCTGCGGCCATCTCACCTACGAAATATCAATCGCAAGTGCGGAACACCAGACCCAGCAGCTCCTCAGCAATAGCAACATGAAGAAAAATTGTCTGAAATCAATCTGAAACACGCCCGAGCCCCTCGGGACCCCGTCCAAACATACCAACAAGTCCCATAACATAACATGAACATACTCGAGGCCTCAAAACACACATAACAACATCGAAACAACGAATCACACCTCAATTCGAAGTCATCGAACTTTGAAACTTCAACTTCCACAACCGATGCCGAAACCCATCAAATCATGTTCGATTGACCTCAAATTTTGCACACAAGTCACATTTGACGTTATGGACCTGCTCTAATTTTTTTTGAATCGGAATCCGACCCCAATATCAAAAAGTCTACTCCCAGTCAACTTTCCAAAATTCCAACTTTCGCCATTTCAAGCCAAACTTTACTACATACCTCCAAATCACAATCCGGACGCACTCCTAAGTCCAGAATCACCCAACGGATTTAACAGAACCATCAGAAATCCAATCCGAGGTCAATTACTTAATAGTTAAAACTTGGTCAAGCCTTTCAAATTTAAAGCTTCTAGTTGTGAATCATTCCTCCAATCAATTCCGAATAACCTGAAAACCAAAATCGAATATTTACATAAGTTATAATACATCATCTGGATCTACTCATGCCCTCAAACAACCGAGCGAAGTGAAAATGCTCAAAACGACCGGCTGGGTCATTACAGTATAACTTTTTGACAATTAATATTTTCATAAATATATCAGGTAAGAACGAACTTTAGACTTCTTTTTGGTTTAAGAGTCGTTATTTGTTAATAATTTTTACACAATTTTATATACTCAAATACTTCTATAAAAGAAGCTACAATTCCATCTTTTCATCATCAAATTTGCCTTTGTTCGAGCAAGAGTTATAAAATTAAAGGTTTCTCGTTCCTTTTGACGAGAAAAATCTTTGCATTAGTAATTAATTTTGCATTCACGTCATTGTATTAGTAGTTGAATTTTCTTCGATATGTATGTAAACTTTCTATTTGTACTAATAGTAGTTAAATTTTGTTTCATGTATTCAACCAATACATCTTTATTTTAATCTTCTTGATTGTGAATTTTGGTTAAATAGTTGCCTTTTTGCTTAGATTGTGTTCTTCAAACCTTTTGTCAATCTATTTTTTTACTATTTTGTTATACTCGCATTAGACCTTATCTCTGTGTTGGTTGTCCAATGTTATATCAATTTTTAATAAATTATATATTAAGTTGTCACGACCCAAAATTCCCACAATCGGGACCGTGATGTCGCCTAACATCACACTTGCCTATGCAAGCCAACATTAGAGGTCACTAAGCCATTTCTAAACCTTTTCAGTGATTTACAACAATTAAGCTACAATAGGTAAGAAGGAAAATGCGGAAATCCATAACAGCCTTAACATTATACCCAACTACCCAGAATCTGGAGTCACAATCCACGAGTATTCTAGAATTTACTACAAACATGTCTGAAACAAGTACAACTGTTTGAATAAAAGAAAAACAGTAACAGAAAGGATAGGCAGTGACTTCAGGGCCTGTGAACGCCGAAAAGACTACCTTGAGTCTCCGATCAGATGAAGCCAGCAGCTAACCCCGACTCGCTTGGTCCAAACCCGAAATTTATACCAAAACCCGATTACCCCCGAGCCCGGATATATAATTGGTTTTGGAATCAGACCACAATTTGAGGTCTAAATCCTCAATTTTTGAAATCCCTAGTTTCTACCCAAAAATCCCCAATTCCACCATGGAAATCTTAGATTCTAGGCTGAAATCTTGTAAAATGAAGTGAAAGATTGAAAGAAACTAGTTTAGAATCACTTAGCTATAATTTGGGGGAAGAAATGGTCTTTGAAAAATCGCCTATTGTGTTTTAGGTTTTGAAAATTTTAAGAATGTGAGAAAAATCCCGTCTAAGTCACTTTTACACAGTTGCAGCTGTCGCAAATGCGACCAGGGGTTCGCCATTGCGAACCTCACAATTGCGAGAAATCCTTCACAAATGCGAAGTTTTCCTCAGCCCTGTTGTCTTTGCAAATGTGAACATTTGTTCGCAAATGAGGCCTGAGATGATTGCAATTGCGATCCTGAGCTTCACAAATGCGAAGGTCCCCTCCCAGCCCCACTGCTTGCAAATACAATGCTTCTTTGCAAATGCGAGGCTCGCATTTGCGAGCTAGACCTCACAAATGCGAAGTCTACAGACCTGAGGCACACCAACTATGGTTTCTAAGTTCAATTCACTCTGTAGCTTATCCGAAACTCATCCAAGCCCTCAGGGCTCTAAGCCAAAAGTACACACAAGTCTAAAAATATCATACAAACTTGCTCGCGCGATCAAATCGCCAAAATAACACCTATAATAACGAATTTAGCAATAAATCAATTGAAATTTTCAAAAAAACTTTAAAATTCCTATTTTCACAACCGGGCGTCCGAATCACGTTAAACTGACTCCGTTTCTTACCAAAATTCACAAACAAGTTATAATTATTATATTGAACTTGTACCGGGCTCTAGAACCAAAATACGGGCCCGGTATGAAAAAAGCTAAACATCAATAGATTCTTAAAATCATTTAATTTTCAAATTTTTAATTTTCAATAAAAATTCATAACTCAAGATAGGGACCTCGGAATTCGATTCCGGGCATATGCCCAGGTCCCATATATCAATACGGACCCACAGGGACTGTCAAAACACGGGTTTGGGTTTGTTTACTCAAAATGTTGACCGAAGTCAACTCAAATCAAGTTTAAGGCAAAAATTCTCATTTTTATCAACTCTCAACATAAAAGCTTTTCGAAAACACGCCCGGACTGCACACGCAAATCATGGAGGGTAAAAATGAGATTTTTAAGGCTTAAGAGCGGAGAATCGAGTTCTAAAACATAAGATGACCTTTGGGTCATCACATTCTCCACTTCTAAAACTACTGTTCATCCTCGAACGGACATAGAACAGTACCCAAACTAGTGAATATGTGGGGATATTTACTCCGCATGTGCGACTCAGACTCCCAAGTAACTACCTCAGCGGGCTAACCTATCCACTACACTCGAACTAAAGGATAACTCTTTGATCTCAACTGATGAACCTGCCGGCTAGAATAGTTACCGGCTCCTCCTCATAAGTGAAATCCTTCTCTAACTGGACAGAGCTGAAATCTAACACGTGGGATGGGACACCATGATACTTCCGGAGCATGGACACATGAAACACTTGATGAACTTCTGATAACCTCGGAGGCAACACAAGCCTATAAGCCACCTCTCTCACTCTCTCGAGAATATCAAAAGGACCAATGTATCTAGGGCCCAGTTTGCCCTTCTTCCCAAACCTCATGATACCCTTCATGGGTGATACCCAAAGCAACACCCTCTCCCCGACCATGAATGCCACAACACAAACTCTACGGTCAGCATAACTCTTCTGCCTGGACTGAGCTGTGCAAAGTCGATCCTGTATAATCTTGACCTTGTCGAAGGCCTCCTGTACTAGATTAGTATCCAACAACAGAGCCTCCCCCGGCTCAAACCACCCAACTGGCGACCGACACTGTATACTATATAATGCTTCATAGGGAGCCATCTGAATGCTCGACTGTTAGCTGTTGTTGTAGGCGAACTCTGCAAGGGGCAAGAACTAACCCCACGATCCTCCGAAGTCTATAACGTATGCGGTGAGCATATCCTCCAAGATCTGAATAGTACGCTCGGACTGCCCGTCCGTCTGAGGATAGAATATTATGCTCAACTCAACCCGCGTACCCAACTCATGATGTACTGCCCTCCAAAGGTGCGAGGTGAACTGCGTACCTCGATCATAAATGATAGACACGGGCACACCGTGAAGACGGACGATCTCACGAATATAAATCTCTGCCAACCACTCCAAAGAATAGGTAATTATCACAGGAATGAAGTGTGATGACTTAGTCAGCCTATCCATAATGACCCAAACGGCATCGAATTGCCTCTGTGTCCATGGGGGTCCAACAAGAAAGTCCATAGTGATATGCTCCCACTTCCACTCAGGAATATCTATCTGCTGAAGCAAACCACTGGGTCTCTGATGCTCATATTTCATCTGCTGACAATTCAGGCACCAAGCTACATAAGCAACTATATCATTCTTCATCCTCCTCCACTAATAATGTTGCCGCAAGTCCTGGTACATCTTGGCGGCGCCCGGGTGAATGGAATACCGAGAACTGTGAGCCTCCTCAAGAATCAACTCACGAAGCCCATCAACATTAGGCACACACACGCGACCCTACATCCTCAAAACTCAGTCATCTCCAACAGTAACCTACTTGGCACCACTGTGTCGTACTGTGTCCCTAAGACCAACAAATGAGGGTCATCATAATGCTGTTCTCTGATACGCTCAAACAAGGATGACCGAATGACTGTGCAAGCTAGAAAATGGTTGGGCTCTAATATATCCAACCTTACAATCTGAACATTTGATGCTAGTGGTTTCTCACTGACTGGAATGAACGCAAGACTGCCCATACTCGCTGCCTTTCTACTCAATGCGTTGGCCACCACATTGGCCTTCCCGGGATGGTACAAGATAGTGATATTGTAGTCTTTCAATAGCTCCAACCACCTCCTCTACCTCAAATTGATATCCTTTTGATTGAACAAATACTGAAGGCTACAATGATCTATGAAAACCTCACACGACACGACATAAAGGTAGTGCCTCCAAATCTTCAGCACATGAACAATAGCTGCCAACTCTAAATCATGGACATGGTAATTCTTCTTATGAACCTTCAACTGCCAAGGCGCATATGGAATCACCAAGCCCTCATGCATCAATACCGCACCGAGCCCAACACGGAAGTATCACAATATACCGTGTAAGATCCTGAACCTGATGGTAACACTAACACCGACGATGTAGTCAATCCTGTCTTGATTTTCTGAAAGCTCGCCTCACACTCGTCTGGCCATCTGAACGGGGCACCCTTCTGGGTCAACATGGTCAATCGGGCTGCTATAGATGAAAACCCATCCACAAATCAACGGTAATAACCCGCCAAACCCAAGAAACTCCCTATCTCCGTGGTTGAAGTGGGTCTAGGCCAATTCTGGACTACCTCAATCTTCTTAGGATCTACCTGGATGCCCTCTACTGATACAACATGGCCCAAGAAAGCGACTGAATCCAACCAAAACTCGCACTTTGAAAATTTAGCATACAACTGGTTGTCCCTCAGAGTCTGGAGCACTATCCTAAGGTGATACTCATGCTCCTCCCGACTCCGGGAGTATATCAAGATGTTATCAGTAAACACAATCACAATGGAGTCCAAATAAGGCTTGAACACTCGGTTCATCAAGTCCATAACTGTTGCTGGGGAATTGGTCAACCCAAAGGACATCACCAAAAACTCATAATGCCCATACCGTGTCTGAAAAGCTGTCTTAGGGACATCATATGCCCTAATCCTCAACTGATGGTAGCCAGATCTCAAATCAATCTTCAAAAACACCCTGGCACCCTGAAGCTGGTCAAATAAATCATCAATCCTCGGCAATAAATACTTCTTCTTGATGGTGACTTTGTTCAACTGTCGATAATCTATACACATCCTCATAAACCCATCTTTCTTCTTCACAAACAACACCGGTGCACCCCAGGGCGAGACACTAGTTCTAATGAAGCCCTTATCAAGCAAATCCTGCAACTTTTCCTTTAATTCTTTCAACTCTGGGGGGGGGGGGG